>JAHFZB010001022.1:10000-18000 GCA_036884735.1 Huso huso
GTTACAAGATATCACATTATACATTATTTTCACATTATACAGATATCATTTTATTTTTACATGCAAAACCCATTTTACTGGAGCAATCTAGGTAAACTTGTGTTGCTCAAGGGTAACACAAAAGTGTCCCCCACTGGGGATTGAACTCACAACCCTGCGGTCAAGAGTCCAGAGCCCCTTAACCACTACGCTACACCCTATTGCATGCCCGATAGCTACGATATGGAGTCTTGCATGCCCCGGTAGCTATGGATATGGAGTCTTTCCATCCACCTCCGGTTGCTTCAACCGAGGTGCATGTAATTTATATATATATATATATATATATATATATATATATATATATATATATATATATATATATATTTGCATGCCCCGGTAGCTACATGCTTAGTTACGGCTCTGGGCAAAACCAAAGCCCATGGCCATTATACAATTTTTTTCTGTATGCATTCTTTTCTGTTGAGCACTACTGACACCGTTGAAACGGTGAGTCTTAGGTCGCCTGCGGATACATTAGTCCAATCAATGCGTCTGAACCTGGTGTGTAATCCCAGGGTAACTGCTCACTGTTAACACGTTTTTGACGTTAATTCACGTTTTAAGTAATACAGTGTCCCCTTCAGACAGGTTAAAGGAGAGATTCGAAATAACATTCAAAACTATGCGCCAGTAAATACCATCCTAACTCCTAACATCCAAAAAAAAAAAAAAAAAAAAAAAAATAATATATATATATTAATTATTATTATTATTTAAAAAACAAAAACAACCCTATTCTTAGCAGAATTATCCAGGGCGACTTACAATTGTTACAAGATATCACATTATACATTATTTCACATTATACAGATATCACATTATTTTACATACAATTACCCATTTTACACAGTTGGGTTTTTTACTGGAGCAATCTAGGTAAAGTACCTTGCTCAAGGGTACAACAGCAGTGTCCCCACTGGGGATTGAACTCACAACCCTGCGGTCAAGAGTCCAGAGATTCAAACCACTACGCTAACTCCTATTGCATGCCCCGAAAGAGCCACGCCTTATATGGAGTCTTGCATGCCACGGTATATATAGATGCATGATAGATGGAGTTTTTCCATCCACCTGTATTGTTTTAACCGAACGATGCACATTTATATATATATATATATATATATATATATATATATATATATATATATATATATATATATATATATATATATATATTTGTATATGTTTAGCTAAATGCTTAGTTACGGCTCTGGGCAAAACCAAAGCCCATGGCCAGTATACAATATTTTTCTGTATTTCTTTTTAATTGAGCACTACTGACACCGTTGAAACGGGATGAGTCTTAGGTCGCCTTTGGATACATTAGTCCAATCAATGCGTCTGAACCTGGTGTGTAATCCCAGAGTAACAGCTCACTGTTAACACGTTTGAAGACGTTAATTCACGTTTTAAGTTGTAAAGTGTCCCCTTCAGACATGTTAAAGGAATAGATTCGAAATAACATTCAAAACTATGCACATGTAAATACCATCCTAACTCCTAACATCCAAAAAAAAAAAAAAAAAAATAATTTATTTATATATATATATATATTATTATTATTATTATTTATACATACTTAGCAGACGCCCTTATCCAGGGCGACTTACAATTGTTACAAGATATCACATTATACATTATTTCACATTATACAGATATCACATTATTTTACATACAATTTACCATTTTACACAGTTGGGTTTTTGTTTGGAGCAATCTAGGTAAATTACCTTGCTCAAGGGTACAACAGCAGTGTCCCCACTGGGATTGAACTCACAACCCTGCGGTCAAGAGTCCAGAGCCCAACCACTTTGCCACACTCCTTTTGCATTTAAAAAATCTGGAATGGAGTCTTGCATGCCCCGGAATCTAAAAAATGGAGTCTTGCATGCCCCGGTAGCTACGATATGGAATTTTCCATCCACCTCCGGTTGCTTCAACAGTCCGTGCATGCACTTTATATATATATATATATATATATATATATATATATATATATATATATATATATATTCTATATATATATATATCTATATATATATATATATATATTTGATATATATATATATATATATATGACCTATATATATATTATATATATCTATATATATATATATATCTATAAAATATATATATATATATTTGTATGCCCCGGTAGCTAAATGAAGTACGGGGTCTGGGCAAAACCAAAGCCCATGGCCAGTATACAATATTTTTCTGTATGCATTCTTTTCTGTTGAGGATGTTATACTGACACCGTTGAAACGGTGAGTCTTAGGTCGCCTGTGGATACATTAGTCCAATCAATGCGTCTGAACCTGGTGTGTAATCCCAGGGTAACTGCTCACTGTTAACACGTTTGAAGACGTTAAATCACATTTTAAGTAATACAGTGTCCCCTTCAGACATGTTAAAGGAGAGAAACTCGGAAATAACATTCAAAACTATGCCAATCAAATACCATCCTAACTCCTAACATCAAAAAAAAAAAAAAAGAAAAAAAAAGAATAATATATATATATAATCACCAAAAAAATGATGGCAACGTACTACACTCAGAGAAAAGACATCATCCGAGGTATGGAAACTGAAAAAATAAGGAGGGAGTGGCCATTTCTGTTTGAAATGCCAGGATTACAAGCACACTTCAGGGCACTTACAGGTGTACAATTAGAAGGGAAATTTTTTGAGACCGTAAAAAACAAATCGCACAGAATTCTGGCCTACATGGACACTCTCAACAATGAGAAACAAAGAAAAACTGCAAGAGTTTTGGCACAGATCGAAGTTGCAAAGAAGGACACAGTCTAAATTACCGGAGATGCCAGGGTTGGTTTTGCTGCTGCTTGCTTACTTTGGTGAAGACGACAAGCAAATGTTTTTCCAGGTGGATGACACTTGCTTACCTTCTGAAGTGCCAACATCTGATCTGCCTGCATCACCTTGCATTATTTTCTGTGGTATGTGTTTTGGTAATCCATGCATTTGTTTGACATATGCTGAATAGTTTTATTTTATTTACTTTTGGCTGAGGAATAAGGGGACGAAGTATAATCTGAATTTAATCAGCATTTTTAGTATCCCAGAGAAATGACTGAAGAGAAATGCTTTGTGAACAATCTGCTTACATCCAAATTACATTTTAAATAATTGTGTAAGGTTCATGAGCAGTTTTGAGTGTTTTAATTTAGTTTCTTCTCACATACTAAATAACTTAAGAGTCCAAAAATCATATCCAGGTTCTTTTAAATACGTAAGTGTTTTGTACACAACTCTCTTGCTAGAATTACCTGGAGCATTATGTAAACTGCTAAGGAATGATTTAATATGAAATTTCAACAGCCCTAAGGCTTTCTGTAAATTATATGATTAATTGTAGCGGGTTTGAGTGTTTTTATGTACGTATGTTTGAAAATGTCTGTCTTCAGAATGAAAATAATGAAGTCAATTTAACAAACGTCTTGAATTTTATTTTTATATTTTTCCTGCTGCAGGAGATTCCCTTCTGACTGCATCCCGCTTAATGCTGAGCATTGATAAAGTTGTCGTTACAGAACAACAAACTAACTTTGTGGAAGCTTTGCTTATGATGTTTGCATCCTACTACTGCTTGAACATCCATTACCCATCAGAGTTGGGAGCAACACTTGAATTCCTTCAAAGGTACAGTATATAACACATGGATATGTACCTTGTTTTCGCTTTAACCTGTTTATAGTGGAGCGATTTAAACTTCTCAAACATTTGTGACACCAGTAATGATCAGTCTAATACAATGGTAATTTTCATATTTTGTATTTGAATGTTAAATTACCCACAGTTGACACTTCAAAGAGCATTTTAAGCATGTGTAAAAAAAAAAAATATATAGATTAAGATATTCATTGTAAATACTATGCCCATGTTTTATCTTTTGTTATGGGTGTTTTAAAAGATAATGAATGTTCCCATATGTTGCTTCAACTGTTTAAGGTGTTAATTGTGTGGTGTGTGTGTTTTATTATTTTTTTTTTTTTACATCTCAACCACTTTACACTTTTGCAGCGTTCTCTTGTTCTGTTTCCAAGATGTCTTTGCATGTATTTCAGAACTACATTTCCACATCATCCTCCCAATCACTGGTAAATCCATCTCTTTCACATTTTTTCTGAAATACATGCGAGGCCATACAAAGCCATCTTGGAAACGGAACAAGAGAACGCTGCAATTTAGAAGTGTAAAAAAGTGTTTGAGATGTTAACATAATACACACACCTTACCTAAACAGCTGTAGCAACACCTGGGAACATGTAACACACACACACAAATAAAATACCCTTTGTTACCCTTTAAGAATATATAAAATATTTGCATTTTTTTTCCTTTCTAATAGATGCATCTTCAAAATAAATCCAGACAAAGGGACGAAGGTCGAACGGAAGCCACATAAGAGGCAATATGCTGTGAATCCAAGAGTTCTTTCCCTCATTTCTGCAATTGCTGATTTTGAATGGAGAGAATAAAATGCAATTGTTATGTCAAAAGTAAGTAATCTTGCAGTAAGCTGTAATGCTAGGTATGTCTTATTTATAGATCATATAAGCACTCTGAAATATGGGCTCCTGAGTGGCATATCTGGTAAAGGCCTCAACCTTGAGTGCAGGATAGGAGAGAGCGAGGTGGTCTCCTGTGCCATTGTCCAACATGGCAGAGAGTTTGCAGTGGGGGTGGCACACAATTGGCAGAGCATCGCTGGGGTAGGGAGGGTTTGAATCAACTAGGCTCCCTCAATTCACAGAGCTCGAGCAACCCTGTAGGTTCAGGGTGTTAGCAGTTTCCAGCTACATTGAATCCTTAATCAAAGTGTTAGTTGGGCTGTGGCAGCTCTGGGCTTCAGACATAAAAATAGGTATGGCTTTGACGTATGTACCGGAGGACACATGCTTTGTCTCATCCCTCATGAGTGGCACGGAGTAGTTGAATTGGTAATTCCAAATTAGGGTGAAAAAGGAGAACAAAAATTGCCGGTTATTTAGAAAATTATATATATATATATATATATATATATATATATATATATATATATATATATATATATATTTATTTATATATATTAAATGCCTTGTTTCATTTTTTTTTTTCTTTTTTATACAGGTTTTCAGTCACCAGCATGTCAACTGCAGCACAAAGCAGCTTCTCACATTTGACTCCTAGGCCGACCTGATCAAAACTTTGACGACCACCAATCACACTTTACAAAACGGAATGTTATCGCTTTTTGTTTTTATGAGTAGGAGAAATTGGATATTTACAAAAACAACAAAAAGCGATAACATTCTGTTTTGTAAAGTGTGATTATGGGTCGTCAAACAGGTTTTTTTTTTTTTTTTTTGATCAGGTCCCAGCCCTAGCCTGCTCAATCAAAAAAAAAAAGCAGTTTGAACACTATTTAAAAACAAAACATCTGTTGTGCTACTGACTCACTATTACGGCTGTGAAAGAACCATGGACTTGTTTGTGAGAACTGTCCGAGTCCAACAAGGCCTGGATCAACATTATTGCGGAAAACACTTGGTATCTGTTAATAGTTGATTTGTCTGTAGAAATATGCTAAGAGAAAGTGAGGGCACAGTTCGCAGCCAGTTTTAGTATATTTAATATGGTTTTATTGTTTTACTTACTAGGGCTTACCATTGTTGGTGTCCTAGCAGCTGGTATGTTAACATTTAAAATAATAACTCAGCTTGAGGAGTGATTGAGCATTTTTGTTAATTCCTGCATTTTCGAAAAGGTTGTATAGGGGGCTCCATGACACAGAAGCTATCATGCCTAATGAATATGTATATTTTGTATTTGCTCAGTAAAATGCTCAATGAAAAGTTGTAATAAAATTCTGAAAGCTTAAGGAATACTTGTTAATGTTTTTCATTATTTATTTTCTGCTGTTTAACACTTAGTGTAAATTAACCAATAATAAGCACATATTTGAGCTTTTACAAATCCCCACACACTATAACCTGAAAATGAATGTATTCCATAGTGAAATGACTAAACTTAACCTTAATTATAACATGTATAAACCATCATTCCACAGTAGAAAACTGCTAAATAAAAGTATGCAACCATTTAAAAACTACATTTAACATTAAAAACATGTATAAACCATCATTCCACAGTAGAAAACCTATTTAAAGTGTATAACCTATTTATTAATGAAGATTGAAGTAAAATGAAAGGGAAAAAACATTTATTTTACAGTTTTTTCACAGTTAATTATCAATATAAGTATGTAAAACTAGGGTGAGGTAATGTTATATTAATGTTTTTTAAAGCAAATTTTACGAAGTTTTGCAGTAGAATCACGGAGAAAATTATATTTATTACGTTTTTTTACAGTACATTTACGGTTGTAAACTGTAGTGTTTCAATGAGAATAACCATTTATTTTACAAATGAAACCGTAATTCAATTTACGGTTCGGATTATTATTTTACAGTTATTCACCGCGGCAGCTCGGCTGCCAGACAGTCTTTCCAAATTACGCTTTTTTTTTTACAGTGTCTGGCAAAAAAAGCCATGACAAATATTTATATATGCATATATTTTATATATGCATATATATATATATATACGGGTTATATATTATTATTTGTATGCCCTGGTAGCTAAATGCTTAGTTACGGCTCTGGGCAAACCAAAGCCCATGGCCAGTATACAATATTTTTCTGTATGCATTCTTTCTGTTGAGCACTACTGACACCGTTGAAACGGTGAGTCTTAGGTCGCCTGTGGATACATTAGTCCAATCAATGCGTCTGAACCTGGTGTGTAATCCCAGAGTAACAGCTCACTGTTAACACGTTTGAAGACGTTAATTCACGTTTTAAGTAATACAGTGTCCCCTTCAGACATGTTAAAGGAGAGATTCGAAAAAACATTCAAAACTATGCGAGTAAAATATCATCCTAACTCCTAACATTCAAAAAAAAAAAAAAAAAATTATAAAAAATATATATATATATATATATATATATTATATATATATATATATATATATATATATATATATATATATATATTTGTATGCCCCGTAGCTAAATGCCCAGGTAGCTTAGTTACGGCTCTTAGCAAAACCAAAGCCCTTGGCCAGTATACAATATTTTTCTGTATGCATTCTTTCTGTTGAGCACTACTGACACCGTTGAAAACGGTGAGTCTTAGGTCGCCTGTGGATACATTAGTCCAATCAATGCGTCTGAACCTGGTGTGTAATCCCAGGGTAACTGCTCACTGTTAACACGTTTGAAGACGTTAAATCACGTTTTAAGTAATACAGTGTCCCCTTCAGACATGTTAAAGGAGAGATTCGAAATAACATTCAAAACTATTTTTTTTACATACAATTAGTTTTAAATACCATCCTAACTCCTAACATCCAAAAAAAAAAAAAGAAAAAAAAAAAATATATATTAATATATAATAATTATATATATATATATATATATATATATATATATATTGCATGCCCCGTATCTACGATATGGAGTCTTGCATGCCCCGGTAGCTACGATATGGAGTCTTTCCATCCACCTCCGGTTGCTTCAACCGGAGGTGCATGCAATTTATATATATATATATATATATATATATATATATATATATATATATATATATATATATATATATATATATATATATTTGCATGCCCAGGTAGCTTGTTAGTTACGGCTCTGGGCAAAACCAAAGCCCATGGCCAGTATACAATATTTTTCTGTATGCATTCTTTTCTGTGGAGCACTACTGACACCGTTGAAACGGTGAGTCTTAGGTCGCCTGTGGATACATTAGTCCAATCAATGCGTCTGAACCTGGTGTGTAATCCCAGGGTAACTGCCCACTGTTAACACGTTTGAAGACGTTAATTCACGTTTTAAGTAATACAGTGTCCCCTTCAGACATGTTAAAGGAGAGATTCGGAA
>JAHFZB010001023.1:0-7500 GCA_036884735.1 Huso huso
TGTAATGTTACGATTCCTATGTATGTAGTGTGTGCTTTTATTTGTGTATAATTTTAAACCTGCTTTCCGATGTTCTAACTCCAATTTAACTTCATATTCTCTTTCTACACCACCTTCAAGGTGGAAGCTGGACAGTTGGTGTACAAGAACGTCCTTAAATATGTTCCATCTGTGCAAAACAGTACAATTCGGAGATCTATGCCATTCACTGTACCCCTTCAGTGTCGTTACTATAGGTAAGGAACCTCTTTCTAATTATACGGCATGGCAAAAGCGGACTTGTTTATTCTTTTAAATCACCCCGGTTTTAAAAGCGGTTTAACAAAGCTAATGTCCAAGAGTCATATTGCATTGAAAAACTCGTCCGCTTGATTCTTCCTGTTTGTAGGTATCACCATGTCTACAGGCACGGTATTCGTCCGCTTTGGAGGAATCCAACTCGGTTCAAGAGTCTCAAGACCCCATACGGCTTTGCCCTAAAAATAATTAATGGTAAGCAGAACTCTTCAACGGTTATATAACTATATAAAGCGTAGTGTAGTACCTACAGCATGTCTTGTGATCTGTATATCATTAAGGGTTCCCTATTATCTATGATTTTAAATAGGGTGTATACAGATGAGGACAAGTACTGTTGAAGCGGGGGTGCTACACTGTACTGTGGTTCTCCTGGGAGTCCACATGTCAAAATAGTGTCCTGTTTTAATGCTAATCCCCCAACTGCATGCTTCAACTGTCCGTCCCCCATCCCTTTGTGTTTTTTTTTTTTTTTTACTCCTTAGGTGACTGGGTTCCTGAGCGCATGATGAATACATTCTACCTTGGACAACCCATACACTTTCAAGCTACTACAAATCTTACTATTCCTGGGACAAAGCTTTTCATCCACAGCTGTTATGCAACAGCATCTCCAGCTTCAAATTCAACGCCCAGATACACAGTGATTGAGAATTATGGGTAAGACTATTGGTTATTATATGAAAACCTGGATGCTGCTCTCCTGGCTTTCTGTGGAGGTCAGCTGTTCTAAAACCACTGCATGACTGATAATGCTTCACAGGGATGCTCCAACCCTGTGCTCACAGTTCACTTTGCATGAACTACAATTTTAGATGGAGGCAAATGTTCAACTTTTATGGAAGTTGTAGTATATGGCTTTGGTGTCGCATGTTGCAAGGTAATGACTTGGGAGTGACTTTATTGACACTGGAGTTGCATTACCTCAACACACCACAGCAATGACATCGCATCTTAAATATGCCAGGGCTTACAAATTACTTTTTGCAATCCTGTTCTGTGCTTGAAACCCACATGCTCTTTTCATTGCACTTCCTCCCTTTCCAGGTGCATGGTGGACAGCAAGTATGAAACCTGTAGCTCCCATTTTGTGCCTCCCAGAACCAACAATACAATCCATTTAATTGTTGATGCTTTCCAGTTCAACACGCTGTCCCCTCTGGTAGGTTTCCCTTTGTACCTGCTCATCCCTATACTGGGCTTTGGCACCCAGATCTCTTCCAATGCAATTGGAGTTTCTTCTGCTACTCTGACACCAATGCCGTGTTCACTCTTCGTAAAACGATATTGCCAGCATGTGTTGGAAGTGTGACTTTTGCATGAAGTGAATGGCAGCCCAAAGTTAATGGCTATGATCGTGCCGTGTTTAGGTGGTGTGGCCTGACGCTCATTCAATGTAGTTAAGATGTCTGACGCGCACTGCTTGCATGCATGAACACAAATGGTTAGCTGCAGAAGTTGACCAAGTTGCTCTCCAGTAATCTGGTGTATAGTCTGTCTAATATTGCTAAGGAAATAATTCTCCATTCTATTCCCAAGGTAAACAAGTACTACATGCACTGCACAATGGTGGTAACGAGCAACAGCATGGTAACGCAGAGTACCAAATCTTGCCACTATGATAAGAACGTGAACAGGTAGGTTACATTTAAGGGTTAAAGGTATGGCTCCATTGCATGTCTTGGGTAGTGCAAGATGAAGGCAACAATTAATGATGTGTTAATTTTCTAGAACTAAAGATTTGGTTTCCATAGTTCTGGGAGGGTGGCATTCCAATGAGGCACCATGCTCTTTCTAGGAGCATGTAACTTGAGGCAGTTCCATGTGAATAACTACTAATGTCTCTGTTCAGGTGGGTGGAACTTGAAGGTAACCACAGTGTCTGTTCCTGCTGTGACTCTGTGTGCATAAATGAAGATGTGACTTTGCCCATCGGTATGTATACGACCCCCAGAAAGCAAGGGGAAGGGTGTAAAAATTGCAGATCCAGTAACTTCTGCTTGAGTGACTCTTGTAGCAGTGGTAAGACCTTGGCTTGTACGCTAAAATGTATTTATTTTTAAATGTATCCCCTCAGTTACTAAAAGCACCATAAGCAGCGATGCCCTGCTGGTCCTTGAAAAGCAGGGAGGTGACGACGGGGAGAGGAAGACTGGCGCGGCCATTCTTGAACTGGAGGAGGACTTGCTGTCTTACGAAGGCGTGTCCAAAGAGGATCGGGAGGCACTGTCTCCAGAGGACGATGCCTTTGACGAGAATGACTATAACAGGCTTTTGGATGTTGAGGCAGAAGGCAATGACAATTCTGATGATCCTAACCAGCATTTGGAAGGTACCTATGATGCCTCCAAGGTGCCAGAGCACAGTGACACTGAGAACTATGAGGGGGCTGGGGAGCCTGGTCACTTCGAAGAGGCGGATGAGTGGAGGGCTCTGTCTGCAGAGGAAGCCGGTATGCTTTTTTTAATTATTGCACATTATGTGGCTTTTAACTGGCGTACGGAGTGTCTACCATGAGGAGTATGGGAAGAAGCAAAGTAATATTTCAATTGTCTTATTGAGGATATGGCACGTTTTTTTGGAGTTTTTGGAGATTAAGCACTCTGTAGTTGTGGTGTGTGTTTATTTCTTTTTTTTATTGTGGAACTTTTAAAATCCACATTGCCCTTGTTCTGCATGCAATTCTAATACTGATCATCCGTGTTTCTTTCTCCAGGTGGTAACTGAAGATGCAGTTCTGTCTAGTTATTGGATTATCATGACTGCTAAATAAAGGTGTTGACATTTTTTTTTTTTATACCTTTTTGTACTTTCAGTTATTTTGTCCCTCATCTGAATTGGTTTTAAATGTACCCAGTAAACAAATGGGCTGGATTAAATAAGTTGAGATCAGTTGGCTCCTCTGAACCACCTCCGATTTTAGATGGGCTGAATGGCCTCCCCTCTATCTTTTTAGAATGGTGGCTTTTGTTTGGTTTAAGGATGAGACTTGAAACAGAGCTCCTGTTGTAAGTGACTCTGCTATTGCGTAGTTCATCTCCAAGTCTCTTTGGAGAAGTGTCTGCTAAATGACTATAAACTGATTGAATGCTGGTATGTGCTGAGGAAACCACAAATCTAGGACCAACTTTTGCCTTCAGTTTCATTAGAAAGGAAGTGTGACAGCCTCCATACCCACCTTGGTCTGGTGGGATTACACCGCCTGAGAGCAGGGGAAAAAGCTCACCATGCACTAACATCTGCTGTACTTGAACCACCACATAGTGCCAAATAACCACAACCTAAAACTTTGGACACTGAACAAAAGTTGAATATATATTTGATGTGCCTCAAAGCTCAGGGATGGAAATAAAACTACTTGCTTGATTATCCACAGTGTGTACAGGTAACACGATCAGGTGTCTTATTACACTCCCAGTAAAACCAGGAATGGATCCAAGTGCTCTGCAACATGACGCTTTCTGCCATCCATAGCAATGGGTAATGTCATGATACAAAACAATCAATCCATATTAATTCAAGTATATGTAAGAATTACATTTGTCTTGTAATTCTTATGATTTCCAATCTCTGCACATTTTAAAACCCTAAAAATACACAAATTCTGCGCACTAATTTGTTTTCCCCATTTTTTTTCTTTATTTAGAATTCTGAAGGTCACTTCCCCTCCCAAAATATAGTATAATACATTATATGAAAAGGACCATACAATGGGTTCCATGTTTATTTTATAGGACAACTGGTATTTGGAGTTTAGTAAAAGGAGACATCTAAAGTGTAAGGTTAGAAACATAAACTTTACCACCTGATTTGTTTTTACCTTT
The DNA here is from genome assembly GCA_036884735.1 of Huso huso. Classification (NCBI taxonomy): domain Eukaryota; kingdom Metazoa; phylum Chordata; class Actinopteri; order Acipenseriformes; family Acipenseridae; genus Huso; species Huso huso. The sequence goes on from JAHFZB010001023.1 coordinate 4,122, forward strand.
TTTTTTTTTTTTATTGTAGAATGAGCCAGCTACTCCTTATCCAAGCATGCAGTTGCTAGAAATCACTGGGTGGAGCTCTGTATTCTCCAAGAGTAATGCAGTGGTGTTAGTCAAGATGGATTGGGTTGATCTGCAGGGCTAACTTGTTTCAACATTTAAGTTACTTTGTGTACGATGTATCATACCCCACATCTCAAGAACACTATGACTTTCCTGCAACGGTATGTTCTACAGTTGAAACTAGATCAGGACAAACCACTACCGACAACACTGGCACGAATTATTAACCTCCTTAATTAAATTTTCACCAACAATGTCTTTTAGAATACATTACCATTGCCCAAAATGTGCATTTAGTACTTATACATTGGTTAAATTAATACAACATGTTGGCTTAATCCATGCCCATGAACCAAATTTTACTATAATGTGTGGCCTAAACAACTGTCGGTGTACTTTCTTTAAATATGAATCCTACAGGCGACATGTTTATCGAAAACATAGTACAACAGTTACGCATGAAAATGTAGTTCAAGAAGTCATCAGTCAGGAGGAATATGAGCATGTTAATGCAGAGGATGTTCATAGTCATCCTTTGAGTTTAGGTCAGTTGATGGAAAATTTCAGAGAAAATGTATGTAGCTTTATCCTGAAGTGCAGAGAAAAGAACATTCTTCCACGGTCTGTTCAGCAGGACATTCTTGATGATGTAAATTTCCTGTTCACATTTTTCAAAGAGAACTATGACTCATTAATTGTGTATCATCTCCAACAGAGTGGTTTCAATATTTCAGAATGTCCTGAACTTGAACAGTTGGTTCAGACACCTAACTTTTTTTTTGAGGGTGCAGAAGTAATTCGTTCTCAGCACATGTTACAATAATACTGTAAATCAAAACTTGATATGACAGATCCTAATATTAACTGTGTTAAATATGCTACAAGGGATGTGTTTATTGGATTGTTACATGCAGAAGAAATCCCATTATTTTTTCAAATAAAGTACATATTGAACATGGATACTCAGTGGCTTTTGTGTGGGAAAATGTTAGTACCAGTTGCCTATAAGAAACACTACCATGCTTATCGGGTAATATTTGATAATGACTGGACTGTGGTAAAACCAGGAGATGAAATAGATTTTCAGGCACTTGACATGTATTCAGTTGATGATAATCTTTGTGTAGCAACAAGATGCTGCACAAATTAGCAATCAGCATAATCATTTCATTGCAAGGCAATTTTAGCATGCATTCTTAAGAGACACTAATATATGAATTTCAATTTAATTCACTGTCACTCATTACTAAAAATTGTAGCCTATAGTAAAGCACACTAGAAGCTTTGTAAATACTCCCTCTGAACTACGTCGTCAGAACATAATACTTGGATTGCATTAATTTCTTATGAACTGGAGTTGTTTTTAATATGTATATGTGGCTTTAAATTATATTATGGTGAAATGTATTCTGGTTTTAAATAGGTTGTTGCTTATTACTGCTTTTTACATAAAATCTAGATTATGGGTTCTCAAATGTTTAATGCTACGGCTTCTACAACAGACCTAGATCATTGTTTTTTGTAGAATATTAAGGTTCCTTTTTGTTTTCAACTGTGACTACTATGCTCTGTCCAGCAACTGGACTTAGCAATTAATTTGGTTAACACATATGTATTGGTAATACATATCCTCTGTACCTTTACAATGCTCAAAGTATTACCTAACATTCAATAAGAAATGTAAGTTAAGAAAAGCTGCTGCTTATATAACCTATTTTTAAAGGCAATTGAGTTTGACTACACACCCAGAAATTGTGCTCTTTATTTTAATTTCCAATGTTTGTCCCCATATTATAACTATGAATTGTAATGAAAAATAATTTTGTAATTGTTTACATACATGATTAATAAAAGGTGAAATTCCTGTTTTATTGGTCCTTGAGTGAATGATTTTTGCAGAGGTGTTAAAAAGATTGGCTGCCATTCATTTTACATATACTTTTATGCATCCAATTTCATTATTTTTAACTTTGTTCATTTTTAAACTACTTACCAGCTATGACTGTTTTTGAAACATGCTTTGTGTTTACTACCAATTAAAATGCCTGTACTTGAACATAGTGAAATGTGGAGCCTTGCCGCTGTACCTATAATGGTACAACTGCTTTGTCACTGTAGTGGTACCATAAAGGGACAAATCTGTATCATTTTTTATGGGGTACATTTTAGATCCTTTAATTAAAGTTCCTTAAAGGTACAAATACAAGTGTTTGTACCCGTCATGGTAAATTAGCAAGCGGTACAATTTGGTCACGATGGGTACTTATAAGTACCAAGACATTAGTACCATTAATAGGTACATAACTGACATATGAGGTACAAAACGAAATGGTACAAATTTGCACCCTCCAAAAAAGTACATATATTGTACCTTGAAAGGTACCACTACAGAGACAAGCATTTCTACCTTTTTAAGTACAGATGTGTACCTTTCTTTCTAACAGTACTGTATATTTATATGAATGGCACTGAAAGGATCTGGTGCTTGCAGTGTGAAACAGGTAACCCTTGATGCTAGAACTCTGCAGCTGTGTAAGGAATAAGCGCTGCAGGGACGCAACTATTAATATTGTGGTTTGGAAAAAAAGTATGTTACTGTACCGTAGACAAAACGGGGCATGTAAAACTCCATATTTTGACCATAAAGTAAACAGTGCACTTCCTAGGTTATATATATATATATATATATATATATATATAAATAACAGACATATCAAATTTGTTGGCTTTATTTCCAAAAAAACGCATAAGAATGCACAAAAAATGAAAAAATAATTGAAACATTTCAAAAAAAGTAATTGGCATCCACCATTGTTTATTCCATATTTAATAGAAATCAGAAAACAACTTTTGATTTACAAATTCAACATAATATTGTAAATAATAAAACAAATGAAAATGGCATGGAAAAAAATGATGGGACCGCTAACCTAATATTTTGTTGCACAACCTTTAGAGGCAATCACTGCAATCATCAAACGTTTTCTGTAGCTCTCAATGAGACTTCTGCACCTGTTAACAGGTAGTTTGGCCCCTCTTCCTGAGCAAACTGCTCCAGCTGTCTCAGGTTTGATGGGTGCCTTCTCCAGACTGCAAGTTTCAGCTCTTTCCATAGATGTTCGATAGGATTCAGATCAGGACTCATAGAAGGCCACTTCAGAATAGTCCAATGTTTTGTTCTTATCCATTTTTTGGGTGCTTTTTAGCTGTGTGTTTTGGGTCATTATCCTGTTGGAGGACCCATGACCTGCGACTGAGACAGAGCTTTCTGACACTGGGCAGTACGTTTCGCTCCAGAATGCCTTGATAGTCTTGAGAT
>JAHFZB010001023.1:15000-18000 GCA_036884735.1 Huso huso
CACCGTTTCAACGGTGTCAGTAGTGCTCAACAGAAAAGAATGCATACAGAAAAATATTGTATACTGGCCATGGGCTTTGGTTTTGCCCAGAGCCGTAACTAAGCATTTAGCTACGGGGCATGCAAATATATATATATATATATATATATATATATATATATATATATATATATATATATATATATTTCTATATATATTGGGTTTTTCATGCAACCGGAGGTGGATGAAAGAAACCGGAGGTGGATGGCAAAGACTCCATATCGTAGCTACGGGGCATGCAAATTATATATATATATATATATATATATATATATATATATATATATATATTATAATTATTATTTTTTTTTTTTTATTTTTTTTTTTTTTTTTTGGATGTTAGGAGTTAGGATGGTATTTACTCGCGCATAGTTTTGAATGTTATTTCGAATCTCTCCTTTAACATGTCTGAAGGGACACTGTATTACTTAAAACGTGTTAACGTCAAAAAGCAGTTAACAGTGAGCATTACACACCAGGTTCAGACGCATTGATTGGACTAATGTATCCGCAGGCGACCTAAGACTCACCGTTTTCAACGGTGTCAGTAGTGCTTCATGCAAAGAAGAATGATATGGCCATATGGAAAAATATTGTATACTGGCCATATATATATTTGGTTTTATATATATATATATATATATATATTTATTGCATACCTCCGGGGAAGTTGCAAAATGGATATATATATATATATATATATATATATATATATATATATATATATATATATATTTTTATTTTTTTTTTTTTTTTTTTTTTTTTTGGATGTTAGAGTTTAGGATGGTATTTACTCGCGCATAGTTTTGAATGTTATTTCTGAATCTCTCCTTTAACATGTCTGAAGGGGACACTGTATTACTTTTAAACGTGAATTAACGTCTTAAAACGTGTTAACAGTGAGCAGTTACCTTGGGATTACACACCAGGTTCAGACGCATTGATTGGACTAATGTATCCGCAGGCGACCTAAGACTCACCGTTTCAACGGTGTCAGTAGTGCTCAACAGAAAAGAATGCATACAGAAGAATATTATTATACTGGCCATGGGCTTTGGTTTTGCCCAGAGCTGTAACTAAGCATTTAGCTACCGGGCATGCAAATATATATATATATATATATATATATATATATATATATATATATATATATATATATATATATATAAATTGCATGCACCTCGGTTGAAGAAAAACCGGAGGTGGATGAAAAGACTCCATATCGTAGCTACCGGGGCATGCAATTATATATATATATATATTATTATTATTATTTTTTTTTTTTTTTTTTTTTTTTTGGATGTTAGGAGTTAGGTGGTATTTACTCGCGCATAGTTTTTTTTGAATGTTATTTCGAATCTCTCCTTTAACATGTCTGAAGGGGACACTGTATTACTTAAAACGTGTTAACAGTGAGCAGTTACCTTGGGATTACACACCAGGTTCAGACGCATTGATTGGACTAATGTATCCGCAGGCGACCTAAGACTCACCGTTTCAACGGTGTCAGTAGTGCTCAACAGAAAAGAATGCATACAGAAGAATATTGTATACTGGCCATGGTCTTTGGTTTTGCACAGAGCCGTAACTAAGCATTTAGCATTTATATATATATATATATATGCAAATATATATATATATATATATATATATATTACTACACCACCTCGGTTGAAGAAACGGAGGTGGATAGCTACCGGTTTCTCAATTTTTTTTTTTTTTTTTTTTTTTTTTTTTTTTTTGGATGTTAGGAGTTAGGGTGGTTTTACTCGCGCATAGTTTTGAATGTTATTTCCGAATCTCTCCTTTAACATGTCTGAAGGGGACACTGTATTGCTTAAAACGTGTTAACAGTGTTAACAGTGTTACCTTGGGATTACACACCAGGTTCAGACGCATTGATTGGACTAATGTATCCGCAGGCGACCTAAGACTCACCGTTTCAACGGTGTCAGTAGTGCTCAACAGAAAAGAATGCATACAGAAAAATATTGTATACTGGCCATGGGCTTTGGTTTTGGTTTAATCGGTTTTTCCCAGAGCCGTAACTAAACATTTAGCTACCGGGGAATGCAAATATATATATATATATATATATATATATATATATATATATATATATATATATATATTTATTATTGTTATTTTTTTTCTTTTTTTTTTTTTTTTTTGGATGTTAGGAGTTCGGGGCATGGTATTTTCGCGCATAGTTTTGAATTTTATTTCGAATCTCTTTTTTAACATGTCTGAAGGGGACACTGTATTACTTAAAACGTGAATTAACGTCTTAAAACGTAAAACGTGAATTAACGTCTTAAAACGTGTTAACAGTGAGCAGTTACCTTGGGATTACACACCAGGTTCAGACGCATTGATTGGACTAATGTATCCGCAGGCGACCTAAGACTCACCGTTTCAACGGTGTCAGTAGTGCTCAACAGAAAAGAATGCATACAGAAAAATATTGTATACTGGCCATGGGCTTTGGTTTTGCCCAGAGCCGTAACTAAGCATTTAGCTATCGGGGCATGCAAATATATATATATATATATATATATATATATATATATATATATATATATATATATATATATATAAATTGCATGCACCTCCGGGTGAGCAGTTTGAAGCAACCGGAGGTGGATGGAAAGACTCCATATCGTAGCTACCGGGGCATGCAATTATATATATATATATAATTATTGTTATTTTTTTTCTTTTTTTTTTTTTTTTTTTTTTTTGTTAGGAGTTAGGGTGGTATTTACTCGCGCATAGTTTTTGAATGTTATTTCCGAATCTCTCCTTTAACATGTCTGAAGGGGACACTGTATTACTTAAAACGTGTTAACAGTGAGCAGTTACCTTGGGATTACACACCAGGTTCAGACGCATTGATTGGACTAATGTATCCGCAGGCGACCTAAGACTCACCGTTTCAACGGTGTCAGTAGTGCTCAACAG
>JAHFZB010001024.1:0-18000 GCA_036884735.1 Huso huso
CAACCACATCACTCATCATGGTGAACACTATGAATAAGAGAGGAAGCCATCACTGAGTGAGAGGAATCCACAACCACCTCACTCATCATGGTGAACACTGTGAATAAGAGATTGACCATCACTGAGTGAGGGGAACCCACCAGCTCATCCACAACCACCTCACTCATCATTGTGAACACTGTGAATAAGACTGTTAGCCATCACTGAGTGAGCGGAACCCACCAGCTCATCCACAACCACCTCACTCATCATGGTGAATACTGTGAATAACAGAGGTAGTCATCACTGAATGAGGGGAATCACCAGCTCACCCACAACCACATCACTCATCATAATGAACACTGTGAATAAGAGAGGTAGCCATCACTGAGTGAGAGGAACCCACCAGCTCATCCACAACCACCTCACTCATCATTGTGAACACTGTGAATAAGAGAGGTAGCCATCACTGAGAGAGGGGAACCCACCAGCTCATCAACAACCACCTTACTCTTCATGGTGAACACTGTGAATAGGAGATAGACCATCAGTGAGTAAGGGGAACCCACCAGCTCATCCACAACCACCTCACTCATCATGGAGAACACTGTGAATTAGAGATTCACCATCACTGAGTGAGGGGAACCCACCAGCTCATCCACAACCACCTCACTCATCATAGTGAACATTGTGAATAAGAGAGGTAGCTATCACTGAGTGAGGGGAACCCACCAGCTCATCCACAACCACCTCACTCATCATGGTGAACACTTTGAATAGGAGATAGAATCTCACTGAGTGAGGGGAACCCACCAGCTCATCCACAACCACCTCACTCATCATAGTGAACACTGTGAATAAGAGAGGTAGCCGTCACTGAATGAAGGGAAGCCACCAGCTCATCCACAACCACCTCACTCATCATGGTGAACACTGTGAATAAGAAATGGACCATCACTGAGTGAGGGGAACCCACCAGCTCATCCACAACCACCTCACTCACCATGGTGAACACTGTGAATAAGAGAGGTAGCCATCACTGAGTGAGGGGAACCCACCAGCTCATCCATAAACACATCACTCAACATGGTGAACACTGTGAATAAGAGAGGTAGCCATCATTGAGTGAGAGGAACACACCAGCTCATCCACAACCACCTCACTCATCATGGTGAACACTGTGAATAAGAGATTGACCATCACTGAGTGAGTGGAACCCACCAGCTCATCCACAACCTCCTCAGTCATCATTGTGAACACTGTGAATAAGAGTGTTAGCCATCACTGAGTGAGCGGAACCCACCAGCTCATCCACAACCACCTCACTCATCATGGTAAACACTGTGAATAAGAGATGTAGCCATTACTGAGTGAGGGGAACCCACCAGCTCAGCCACAACCACCTCACTCATCATAATGAACACTGTGATAAGAGAGGTAGCCATCACTGAGTGAGAGGAACCCACCAGCTCATCCACAACCATCTCACTCATCATTGTGAACACTGTGAATAAGAGAGGTAGCCATCATTGAGTGAATGGAACCCACCAGCTGATCCACAACCACCTCACTCATCATGGTGAACACTGTGAATAAGAGATAGACCATCACTGACTCAAGGGAGCCCACCAGCTCATCCACAACCACCTCACTCATCATGGTGAACACTGTGAATAAGAGAGGTAGCCATCACTGAGTGAGCGGAACCCACCAGCTCATCCACAACCACCTTACTCTTCATGGTGAACACTGTGAATAGGAGATAGACCATCAGTGAGTGAGGGGAACCCACCAGCTCATCCATAAACACATCACTCAACATGGTGAACACTGTGAATAAGAGAGGTAGCCATCATTGAGTGAGAGGAACACACCAGCTCATCCACAACCACCTCACTCATCATGGTGAACACTGTGAATAAGAGAGGTAGCCATCACATAACTTTAGCATAACAGAGGCAGAAGTGTTAAAGGGACTAGGAGCTCTTAAAATAAACAAATCCCCTGGGCCGGATGAGATCCTCCCAATAGTACTCAAAGAAATGAAAGAAGTTCTTTACAAGCCGCTAACCAAGATCATGCAACAGTCTCTTGACACAGGGGTTGTACCGATGGACTGGAAAATAGCAAACGTAATACCGATCCACAAAAAGGGAGACAAAACTGAACCAGGTAACTACAGACCAATAAGCCTGACTTCTATTATATGTAAACTTATGGAAACTATAATAAGATCCAAAATGGAAAATTACCTATATGGTAACAATATCCTGGGTGACAGCCAGCATGGTTTTAGGAAAGGGAGATCATGTCTAACTAACCTACTTGACTTTTTCGAGGATGCAACATTGAAAATGGACAACTGCAAAGCATACGACATGGTCTATTTAGATTTCCAGAAAGCTTTTGACAAAGTCCCGCATAAAAGATTAATTCTCAAACTGAACGCAGTAGGGATTCAAGGAAATGCATGCACATGGATTAGGGAGTGGTTAACAGGTAGAAAACAGAAAGTACTGATTAGAGGAGAAACCTCGAAATGGAGTGAGGTAACCAGTGGTGTACCACAGGGATCAGTATTAGGTCCTCTGCTATTCCTAATCTACATTAATGATTTAGACTCTGATATAGTAAGCAAACTCGTTAAATTTGCAGACGACACAAAAATAGGAGGAGTGGCAGACACTGTTGAAGCAGCAAAGGTCATTCAAAATGATCTAGACCGCATTCAAAATTGGGCAGACACATGGCAAATGAAAATTTAATAGAGAAAAGTGTAAAAGTATTGCATGCGGGCAATAAAAATGTTCATTATAAATATCATATGGGAGATAGTGAAATTGAAGAAGGGAACTATGAAAAAGACCTAGGAGTTTATGTTGACTCAGAAATGTCTTCATCTAGACAATGTGGGGAAGCTATAAAAAAAGGCTAACAAGATGCTTGGATATATAGTGAAAAGTGTTGAATTTAAATCAAGGGAAGTAATGTTAAAACTCTACAATGCATTAGTAAGACCTCACCTAGAATATTGTGTTCAGTTCTGGTCACCTCGTTACAAAAAGGATATTGCTGCTCTAGAAAGAGTGCAAAGAAGAGCAACCAGAATTATCCCGGGTTTAAAAGGCATGTCGTATGCAGACAGGCTAAAAGAATTGAATCTATTCAGTCTTGAACAAAGAAGACTACGCGGCGATCTGATTCAAACATTCAAAATCCTAAAAAGGTATAGACAATGTCAACCCGGGGACTTCTTTGACTTGAAAAAAAAAAAAAAGGACCAGGGGTCATAAATGGAGATTAGATAAAGGGGCATTCAGAACAGAAAATAGGAGGCACTTTTTTACACAGAGAATTGTGAGGGTCTGGAACCAACTCCCCAGTAATGTTGTTGAAGCTGACACCCTGGGATCCTTCAAGAAGCTGCTTGATGAGATTCTGGGATCAATAAGCTACTAACAACCAAACGAGCAAGATGGGCTGAATGGCCTCCTCTCGTTTGTAAACTTTCTTATGTTCTTATGTTCTTATCACTGAGTGAAGGGAACTCACCAGCTCATCCACAACCACCTCACTCATCATGGTGAATACTGTGAATAAGAGAGGTAGCCATCACTGAATGAGGGGAACTCACTAGCTCATCCACAACCACATCACTCATCATGGTGAACACTGTGAATAAGAGAGGTAGCCATCACTGAGTGAGAGGAACCCACCAGCTCATCCACAACCACCTCACTCATCATGGTGAACACTGTGAATAGGAGATTGACCATCAGTGAGTGAGGGGAACCCACCAGCTCATCCACAACCACCTCACTCATCATGGTGAACACTGTGAATAAGAGATGTAGCCATTACTGAGTGAGGGGAACCCACCAGCTCATCCATAACCACATCACTCAACATGGTGAACACTGTGAATAAGAGAGGTAGCCATCACTGAGTGAGAGGAACCCACCAGCTCATCCACAACCACCTTACTCTTCATGGTGAACACTGTGAATAAGAGATGTAGCCATTACTGAGTGAGGGGAACCCACCAGCTCATCAACAACCACCTTACTCTTCATGGTGAACACTGTGAATAAGTGAGGTAGCCATCTCTGAGTGAAGGGAAGCCACCAGCTCATCCACAACCACCTCACTCATCATGGTGAACACTGTGAATAAGAGATAGACCTTCACTAAGTGAAGGGAACACACCAGCTCATCCACAACCACCTCACTCATCATGGTGAACACTGTGAATTAGAGAGGTTGCCATCACTGAATGAGGGGAACACACCAGCTCTTCCAGAACCACCTCACTCATCATGGTGAACACTGTGATGAATAGAGAGGTAGCCATCACTGAATGAGGGGAACTCACCAGCTTATCCACAACCACATCACTCATCATGGTGAACACTGTGAATAAGAGAGGTAGCCATCACTGAGTGAGAGGAACCCACCAGCTCATCCACAACCACCTCACTCATCATGGTGAACACTGTGAATAAGAGATTGACCATCACTGAGTGAGGGGAACCCACCAGCTCATCCACAACCACCTCACTCATCATGGTGAACACTGTGAATAAGAGAGGTAGCCATCACTGAGTGAGGGGAACCCACCAGCTCATCCACAACCACATCACTCATCATGGTGAACACTGTGAATAAGAGAGGTAGCCATCACTGAGTGAGAGGAACCCACCAGCTCATCGACAACCACATCACTCATCATGGAGAACACTGTGAATTAGAGAGGTATCCATCACTGAATGAGGGGAACACACCAGCTCTTCCACAACCACCTCACTCATCATGGTGAACACTGTGAATAAGAGAAAGACCATCACTGAATGAAGGGAACCAACCAGCTCATCCACAACCACATCACTCATCATGGTGAACACTGTGAATAAGAGAGGAAGCCATCACTGAGTGAGAGGAATCCACAACCACCTCATTCATCATGGTGAACACTGTGAATAAGAGATTGACCATCACTGAGTGAGGGAACCCACCAGCTCATCCACAACCACCTCACTCATCATGGTGAACACTGTGAATAAGACTGTTAGCCATCACTGAGTGAGCGGTACCCACCAGCTCATCCACAACCACCTCACTCATCATGGTGAATACTGTGAATAACAGAGGTAGCCATCACTGAATGAGGGGAATCACCAGCTCATCCACAACCACATCACTCATCATAATGAACACTGTGAATAAGAGAGGTAGCCATCACTGAGTGAGAGGAACACACCAGCTCATCCACAACCACCTCACTCATCATTGTGAACACTGTGAATAAGAGAGGTAGCCATCATTGAGTGAATGGAACCCATGAGCTGATCCACAACCACCTCACTCATCATGGTGAACACTGTGAATTAGAGAGGTTGCCATCACTGAATGAGGGGAACACACCAGCTCTTCCAGAACCACCTCACTCATCATGGTGAACACTATGAATAAGAGAGGTAGCCATCACTGAATGAGGGGAACTCACCAGCTTATCCACAACCACATCACTCATCATGGTGAACACTGTGAATAAGAGAGGTAGCCATCACTGAGTGAGAGGAACCCACCAGCTCATCCACAACCACCTCACTCATCATGGTGAACACTGTGAATAAGAGATTGACCATCACTGAGTGAGGGGAACCCACCAGCTCATCCATAACCACCTCACCCATCATTGTGAACACTGTGAATAAGCGTGTTAGCCATCACTGAGTGAGCGGAACCCACCAGCTCATCCACAACCACCTCACTCATCATGGTGAACACTGTCAATAAGAGAGGTAGCCATCACTGAGTGAGGGGAACCCACCAGCTCATCCATAACCACATCACTCAACATGGTGAACACTGTGAATAAGAGGTAGCCATCACTGAGTGAGAGGAACACACCAGCTCATCCACAACCACCTCAATCATCATGGTGAACACTGTGAATAGGAGATAGACCATCACTGAGTGAGGGGAACCCACCAGGTCATCCACAACCACCTCACTCATCATGGTGAACACTGTGAATTAGAGAGTTAGCCATCACTGAATGAGGGGAACACACCAGCTCATCCACAACCACCTCACTCATCATGGTGAACACTGTGAATAAGAGAGGTAGCCATCACTGAGTGAGAGGAACCCACCAGCCCATCCACAACCACCTCACTCATCATGGTGAATACTATGAATAACAGAGGTAGCCATCACTGAATGAGGGGAATTCACCAGCTCATCCACAACCACATCACTCATCATAATGAACACTGTGAATAAGAGAGGTAGCCATCACTGAGTGAGAGGAAACCACCAGTTCATCCACAACCACCTCACTCATCACGGTGAACACAGTGAATAAGAGAGGTAGCCATCACTGAGTGAGGGGAAACCACCAGCTCATCCACAACCACCTCACTCATCATGGTGAACACTGTGAATAAGAGAGGTAGCTGTCACTGAGTGAAGGGAACCAACCAGCTCATCCACAACAACCTCACTCATCATGGTGAACACTGTGAATAAGAAATGGACCATCACTGAGTGAGGGGAACCCACCAGCTCATCCACAACCACCTCACTCATCATAGTGAACACCGTGAATAAGAGAGGTAGCCATCACTGAGTGAGAGGAACCCACCAGCTCATCCACAACCACCTCACTCATCATTGTGAACACTGTGAATAAGAGAGGTAGCCATCATTGAGTGAATGGAACCCACGAGCTGATCCACAACCACCTCACTCATCATGCTGAACACTGTGAATAAGAGAGGTAGCCATCACTGAGAGAGGGGAACCCACCAGCTCATCAACAACCACCTTACTCTTCATGGTGAACACTGTGAATAAGAAATGGACCATCACTGAGTGAGGGGAACCCACCAGCTCATACACAACCACCTCACTCATCATGGAGAACACTGTGAATTAGAGAGGTAGCCATCACTGAATGAGGGGAACACACCAGCTCTTCCACAACCACCTCACTCATCATGGTGAACACTTTGAATAGGAGATAGACTCTCACTGAGTGAGGGGAACCCACCAGCTCATCCACAACCTCCTCACTCATCATGGTGAACACTGTGAATAAGAAATGGACCATCACTGAGTGAGGGAACCCACCAGCTCATACACAACCACCTCACTCATCATAGTGAACACTGTGAATAAGAGAGGTAGCCATCACTGAGTGAGGGGAACCCTCCAGTTCATCCACAACCACCTCACTCATCATAGTGAACATTGTGAATAAGAGAGGTAGCTATCACTGAGTGAGGGGAACCCAAAAGCTCATCCACAACCTCCTCACTCATCATGGTGAACACTGTGAATAGGAGATAGACCATCACTGAGTCAAGGGAACCCACCAGCTCATCCACAACCACCTCACTCATCATGGTGAACACTGTGAATAAGAGAGGTAGCCATCACTGAGTGAGGGGAACCCACCAGCTCATCCACAACCACATCACTCATCATGGTGAACACTGTGAATAACAGAGGTCGCCATCACTGAGTGAGAGGAACCCACCAGTTCATCGACAACCACATCACTCATCATGGAGAACACTGTGAATTAGAGAGGTATCCATCACTGAATGAGGGGAACACACCAGCTCTTCCACAACCACCTCACTCATCATGGTGAACACTGTAAATAAGAGAAAGACCATCACTGAATGAAGGGAACAAACCAGCTCATCCACAACCACCTCACTCATCATGGTGAACACTGTGAATAAGAGAGGTAGCCATCACTGAATGAGGGGAACTCACCAGCTCATCCACAACCACCTCACTCATCATGGTGAACACTGTGAATAAGAGATTGACCATCACTGAGTGAGGGGAACCCACCAGCTCATCCACAACCACCTCACTCATCATTGTGAACACTGTGAATAAGACTGTTAGCCATCACTGAGTGAGCGGAACCCACCAGCTCATCCACAACTACCTCACTCATCATGGTGAATACTGTGAATAAGAGAGGTAGCCATCACTGAGTGAGAGGAACCCACCAGCTCATCCACAACCACCTCACTCATCATGGTGAACACTGTGAATAAGAGAGGTAGCCATCATTGAGTGAGAGGAATCCACAACCACCTCACTCATCATGGTGAACACTGTGAATAAGAGAGGTAGCCATCACTGAATGAGGGGAACTCACCAGCTCATCCACAACCACCTCACTCATCATGGTGAACACTGTGAATAAGAGATTGACCATCACTGAGTGAGGGAACCCACCAGCTCATCCACAACCACCTCACTCATCATTGTGAACACTGTGAATAAGACTGTTAGCCATCACTGAGTGAGCGGAACCCACCAGCTCATCCACAACTACCTCACTCATCATGGTGAATACTGTGAATAAGAGAGGTAGCCATCACTGAGTGAGAGGAACCCACCAGCTCATCCACAACCACCTCACTCATCATTGTGAACACTGTGAATAAGAGAGGTAGCCATCATTGAGTGAGAGGAATCCACAACCACCTCACTCATCATGGTGAACACTGTGAATAAGAGAGGTAGCCATCACTGAATGACGGGAACTCACCAGCTCATCCACAACCACCTCACTCATCATGGTGAACACTGTGAATAAGAGATTGACCATCACTGAGTGAGGGGAACCCACCAGCTCATCCACAACCACCTCACTCATCATTGTGAACACTGTGAATAAGACTGTTAGCCATCACTGAGTGAGCGGAACCCACCAGCTCATCCACAACCACCTCACTCATCATGGTGAATACTTTGAATAACAGAGGTAGCCATCACTGAATGAGGGGAATCACCAGCTCATCCACAACCACATCACTCATCATAATGAACACTGTGAATAAGAGAGGTAGCCATCACTGAGTGAGAGGAACTCACCAGCTCATCCACAACCACCTCACTCAGCATTGTGAACACTGTGAATAAGAGAGGTAGCCATCATTGAGTGAATGGAACCCACCAGCTGATCCACAACCACCTCACTCATCATGGTGAACACTGTGAATAAGAGATAGACCATCACTGAGTCAAGGGAACCCACCAGCTCATCCATAACCACATCACTCATCATGGTGAACACTGTGAATAAGAGAGGTAGCCATCACTGAGAGAGGGGAACCCACCAGCTCATCAACTACCACCTTACTCTTCATGGTGAACACTGTGAATAGGAGATAGACCATCAGTGAGTGAGGGGAACCCACCAGCTCATCCACAACCACCTCACTCATCATTGAGAACACTGTGAATTAGAGAGGTAGCCATCACTGAATGAGGGGATCACACCAGCTCTTCCACAACCACCTCACTCATCATGGTGAACACTGTGAATAAGAGAGGTAGCCATCACTGATTGAGGGGAACTCACCAGCTCATCCACAACCACATCACTCATCATGGTGAACACTGTGAATAAGAAATGGACCATCACTGAGTGAGGGGAACCCACCAGCTCATACACAACCACCTCACTCATCATAGTGAACACTGTGAATAAGAGAGGTATCCATCACTGAGTGAGGGGAACCCTCCAGTTCATCCACAACCACCTCACTCATCATAGTGAACATTGTGAATAAGAGAGGTAGCTATCACTGAGTGAGGGGAACCCAAAAGCTCATCCACAACCTCCTCACTCATCATGGTGAACACTGTGAATTAGAGAGGTATCCATCACTGAATGAGGGGAACACACCAGCTCTTCCACAACCACCTTACTCATCATGGTGAACACTGTGAATAAGAGAAAGACCATCACTGAATGAAGGGAACAAACCAGCTCATCCACAACCACCTCACTCATCATGGTGAACACTGTGAATAAGAGAGGTAGCCATCACTGAATGAGGGGAACTCACCAGCTCATCCACAACCACCTCACTCATCATGGTGAACACTGTGAATAAGAGATTGACCATCACTGAGTGAGGGGAACCCACCATCTCATCCACAACCACCTCACTCATCATTGTAAACACTGTGAATAAGACTGTTAGCCATCACTGAGTGAGCGGAACCCACCAGCTCATCCACAACCACCTCACTCATCATGGTGAATACTGTGAATAAGAGAGGTAGCCATCACTGAGTGAGAGGAACCCACCAGCTCATCCACAACCACCTCACTCATCATTGTGAACACTGTGAATAAGAGAGGTAGCCATCATTGAGTGAGAGGAATCCACAACCACCTCACTCATCATGGTGAACACTGTGAATAAGAGATTGACCATCACTGAGTGAGGGGAACCCACCAGCTCATCCACAACCACCTCACTCATCATTGTGAACACTGTGAATAAGACTGTTAGCCATCACTGAGTGAGCGGAACCCACCAGCTCATCCACAACCACCTCACTCATCATGGTGAACACTGTGAATAACAGAGGTAGCCATCACTGAATGAGGGGAATCACCAGCTCATCCACAACCACATCACTCATCATAATGAACACTGTGAATAAGAGAGGTAGCCATCACTGAGTGAGAGGAACCCACCAGCTCATCCACAACCACCTCACTCATCATTGTGAACACTGTGAATAAGAGAGGTAGCCATCATTGAGTGAATGGAACCCACCAGCTGATCCACAACCACCTCACTCATCATGGTGAACACTGTGAATAAGAGATAGACCATCACTGAGTCAAGGGAACCCACCAGCTCATCCACAACCACCTCACTCATCATGGTGAACACTGTGAATAAGAGAGGTAGCCATAACTGAGAGAGGGGAACCCACCAGCTCATCCATAACCACATCACTCATCATGGTGAACACTATGAATAAGAGAGGTAGCCATCACTGAGTGAG
Source organism: Huso huso (assembly GCA_036884735.1). Taxonomy (NCBI): domain Eukaryota; kingdom Metazoa; phylum Chordata; class Actinopteri; order Acipenseriformes; family Acipenseridae; genus Huso; species Huso huso. The sequence goes on from JAHFZB010001024.1 coordinate 10,825, forward strand.
CGGAACCCACCAGCTCATCCACAACCACCTCACTCATCGTGGTGAACACTGTGAATAAGAGAGGTAGCCATCACTGAGAGGGGAACCCACCAGCTCATCAACAACCACCTTACTCTTCATGGTGAACACTGTGAATAGGGAGATAGATCATCAGTGAGTGAGGGGAACCCACCAGCTCATCCACAACCACCTCACTCATCATGGAGAACACTGTGAATTAGAGAGGTAGCCATCACTGAATGAGGGGAACACACCAGCTCTTCCACAACCACCTCACTCATCATGGTGAACACTTTGAATAGGAGATAGACTCTCACTGAGTGAGGGGAACCCACCAGCTCATCCACAACCTCCTCACTCATCATGGTGAACACTGTGAATAAGAAATGGACCATCACTGAGTGAGGGGAACCCACCAGCTCATACACAACCACCTCACTCATCATAGTGAACACTGTGAATAAGAGAGGTAGCTATCACTGAGTGAGGGGAACCCAAAAGCTCATCCACAACCTCCTCACTCATCATGGTGAACACTGTGAATAGGAGATAGACCATCACTGAGTCAAGGGAACCCACCAGCTCATCCACAACCACATCACTCATCATGGTGAACACTGTGAATAACAGAGGTCGCCATCACTGAGTGAGAGGAACCCACCAGCTCATCGACAACCACATCACTCATCATGGAGAACACTGTGAATTAGAGAGGTATCCATCACTGAATGAGGGAACACACCAGCTCTTCCACAACCACCTCACTCATCATGGTGAACACTGTAAATAAGAGAAAGACCATCACTGAATGAAGGGAACAAACCAGCTCATCCACAACCACCTCACTCATCATGGTGAACACTGTGAATAAGAGAGGTAGCCATAACTGAGAGAGGGGAACCCACCAGCTCATCCATAACCACATCACTCATCATGGTGAACACTATGAATAAGAGAGGTAGCCATCACTGAGTGAGCGGAACCCACCAGCTCATCCACAACCACCTCACTCATCGTGGTGAACACTGTGAATAAGAGAGGTAGCCATCACTGAGAGAGGGGAACCCACCAGCTCATCAACAACCACCTTACTCTTCATGGTGAACACTGTGAATAGGAGATAGACCATCAGTGAGTGAGGGGAACCCACCAGCTCATCCACAACCACCTCACTCATCATTGAGAACACTGTGAATTAGAGGTAGCCATCACTGAATGAGGGGATCACCAGCTCTTCCACAACCACCTCACTCATCATGGTGAACACTGTGAATAAGAGAGGTAGCCATCACTGATTGAGGGGAACTCACCAGCTCATCCACAACCACATCACTCATCATGGTGAACACTGTGAATAAGAAATGGACCATCACTGAGTGAGGGGAACCCACCAGCTCATACACAACCACCTCACTCATCATAGTGAACACTGTGAATAAGAGAGGTATCCATCACTGAGTGAGGGGAACCTCCAGTTCATCCACAACCACCTCACTCATCATAGTGAACATTGTGAATAAGAGAGGTAGCTATCACTGAGTGAGGGGAACCCAAAAGCTCATCCACAACCTCCTCACTCATCATGGTGAACACTGTGAATTAGAGAGGTATCCATCACTGAATGAGGGAACACACCAGCTCTTCCACAACCACCTTACTCATCATGGTGAACACTGTGAATAAGAGAAAGACCATCACTGAATGAAGGGAACAAACCAGCTCATCCACAACCACCTCACTCATCATGGTGAACACTGTGAATAAGAGAGGTAGCCATCACTGAATGAGGGGAACTCACCAGCTCATCCACAACCACCTCACTCATCATGGTGAACACTGTGAATAAGAGATTGACCATCACTGAGTGAGGGGAACCCACCATCTCATCCACAACCACCTCACTCATCATTGTAAACACTGTGAATAAGACTGTTAGCCATCACTGAGTGAGCGGAACCCACCAGCTCATCCACAACCACCTCACTCATCATGGTGAATACTGTGAATAAGAGAGGTAGCCATCACTGAGTGAGAGGAACCCACCAGCTCATCCACAACCACCTCACTCATCATTGTGAACACTGTGAATAAGAGAGGTAGCCATCATTGAGTGAGAGGAATCCACAACCACCTCACTCATCATGGTGAACACTGTGAATAAGAGATTGACCATCACTGAGTGAGGGGAACCCACCAGCTCATCCACAACCACCTCACTCATCATTGTGAACACTGTGAATAAGACTGTTAGCCATCACTGAGTGAGCGGAACCCACCAGCTCATCCACAACCACCTCACTCATCATGGTGAACACTGTGAATAACAGAGGTAGCCATCACTGAATGAGGGGAATCACCAGCTCATCCACAACCACATCACTCATCATAATGAACACTGTGAATAAGAGAGGTAGCCATCACTGAGTGAGAGGAACCCACCAGCTCATCCACAACCACCTCACTCATCATTGTGAACACTGTGAATAAGAGAGGTAGCCATCATTGAGTGAATGGAACCCACCAGCTGATCCACAACCACCTCACTCATCATGGTGAACACTGTGAATAAGAGATAGACCATCACTGAGTCAAGGGAACCCACCAGCTCATCCACAACCACCTCACTCATCATGGTGAACACTGTGAATAAGAGAGGTAGCCATAACTGAGAGAGGGGAACCCACCAGCTCATCCATAACCACATCACTCATCATGGTGAACACTATGAATAAGAGAGGTAGCCATCACTGAGTGAGCGGAACCCACCAGCTCATCCACAACCACCTCACTCATCGTGGTGAACACTGTGAATAAGAGAGGTAGCCATCACTGAGAGAGGGGAACCCACCAGCTCATCAACAACCACCTTACTCTTCATGGTGAACACTGTGAATAGGAGATAGATCATCAGTGAGTGAGGGGAACCCACCAGCTCATCCACAACCACCTCACTCATCATGGAGAACACTGTGAATTAGAGAGGTAGCCATCACTGAATGAGGGGAACACACCAGCTCTTCCACAACCACCTCACTCATCATGGTGAACACTTTGAATAGGAGATAGACTCTCACTGAGTGAGGGGAACCCACCAGCTCATCCACAACCTCCTCACTCATCATGGTGAACACTGTGAATAAGAAATGGACCATCACTGAGTGAGGGGAACCCACCAGCTCATACACAACCACCTCACTCATCATAGTGAACACTGTAAATAAGAGAGGTAGCTATCACTGAGTGAGGGGAACCCAAAAGCTCATCCACAACCTCCTCACTCATCATGGTGAACACTGTGAATAGGAGATAGACCATCACTGAGTCAAGGGAACCCACCAGCTCATCCACAACCACCTCACTCATCATGGTGAACACTGTGAATAAGAGAGGTAGCCATCACTGAGTGAGGGGAACCCACCAGCTCATCCACAACCACATCACTCATCATGGTGAACACTGTGAATAACAGAGGTCGCCATCACTGAGTGAGAGGAACCCACCAGCTCATCGACAACCACATCACTCATCATGGAGAACACTGTGAATTAGAGAGGTATCCATCACTGAATGAGGGGAACACACCAGCTCTTCCACAACCACCTCACTCATCATGGTGAACACTGTAAATAAGAGAAAGACCATCACTGAATGAAGGGAACAAACCAGCTCATCCACAACCACCTCACTCATCATGGTGAACACTGTGAATAAGAGAGGTAGCCATCACTGAGTGAGGGGAACCCACCAGCTCATCCACAACCACCTCACTCTTCATTGTGAACACTGTGAATAAGACTGTTAGCCATCACTGAGTGAGCGGAACCCACCAGCTCATCCACAACTACCTCACTCATCATGGTGAATACTGTGAATAAGAGAGGTAGCCATCACTGAGTGAGAGGAACCCACCAGCTCATCCACAACCACCTCACTCATCATTGTGAACACTGTGAATAAGAGAGGTAGCCATCATTGAGTGAGAGGAATCCACAACCACCTCACTCATCATGGTGAACACTGTGAATAAGAGAGGTAGCCATCACTGAATGAGGGGAACTCACCAGCTCATCCACAACCACCTCACTCATCATGGTGAACACTGTGAATAAGAGATTGACCATCACTGAGTGAGGGGAACCCACCAGCTCATCCACAACCACCTCACTCATCATTGTGAACACTGTGAATAAGACTGTTAGCCATCACTGAGTGAGCGGAACCCACCAGCTCATCCACAACCACATCACTCATCATGGTGAATACTGTGAATAAGAGAGGTAGCCATCACTGAGTGAGAGGAACCCACCAGCTCATCCACAACCACCTCACTCATCATTGTGAACACTGTGAATAACAGAGGTAGCCATCATTGAGTGAGAGGAATCCACAACCACCTCACTCATCATGGTGAACACTGTGAATAAGAGAGGTAGCCATCACTGAATGACGGGAACTCACCAGCTCATCCACAACCACCCTCACTCATCATGGTGAACACTGTGAATAAGAGATTGACCATCACTGAGTGAGGGGAACCCACCAGCTCATCCACAACCACCTCACTCATCATTGTGAACACTGTGAATAAGACTGTTAGCCATCACTGAGTGAGCGGAACCCACCAGCTCATCCACAACCACCTCACTCATCATGGTGAATACTGTGAATAACAGAGGTAGCCATCACTGAATGAGGGGAATCACCAGCTCATCCACAACCACATCACTCATCATAATGAACACTGTGAATAAGAGAGGTAGCCATCACTGAGTGAGAGGAACCCACCAGCTCATCCACAACCACCTCACTAAGCATTGTGAACACTGTGAATAAGAGAGGTAGCCATCATTGAGTGAATGGAACCCACCAGCTCATCCACAACCACCTCACTCATCATTGAGAACACTGTGAATTAGAGAGGTAGCCATCACTGAATGAGGGGAACACACCAGCTCTTCCACAACCACCTCACTCATCATGGTGAACACTGTGAATAAGAGAGGTAGCCATCACTGATTGAGGGGAACTCACCAGCTCATCCACAACCACATCACTCATCATGGTGAACACTGTGAATAAGAGAGGTAGCCATCACTGAGTGAGAGGAACCCACCAGCTCATCCACAACCACCTCACTCATCATGGTGAACACTGTGAATAAGAGATTGACCATCACTGAGTGAGGGGAACCCACCAGCTCATCCACAACCACCTCACTCATCATGGTGAACACTGTGAATAAGAGAGGTAGCCATCACTGAGTGAGGGGAACACACCAGCTCATCCATAAACACATCACTCAACATGGTGAACACTGTGAATAAGAGAGGTAGCCATCACTGAGTGAGAGGAACACACCAGCTCATCCACAACCACCTCACTCATCATGGTGAACACTGTGAATAAGAGAGGTAGCCATCACTGAGAGAGGGGAACCCACCAGCTCATCAACAACCACCTTACTCTTCATGGTGAACACTGTGAATAAGAGAGGTAGCCATCACTGAGTGAGAGGAACCCACCAGCCCATCCACAGCCACGTCACTCATCATGGTGAACACTGTGAATAAGAGAGGTAGCCATCACTGAGTGAGGGGAACCCTCCAGTTCATCCACAACCACCTCACTCATCATAGTGAACACTGTAAATAAGAGAGGTAGCCATCACTGAGTGAGGGGAACCCTCCAGTTCATCCACAACCACCTCACTCATCATAGTGAACATTGTGAATAAGAGAGGTAGCCATCACTGAGTGAGGGGAACCCTCCAGTTCATCCACAACCACATCACTCATCATGGAGAACACTGTGAATTAGAGAGGTATCCATCACTGAATGAGGGAACACACCAGCTCTTCCACAACCACCTCACTCATCATGGTGAACACTGTGAATAAGAGAAAGACCATCACTGAATGAAGGGAACAAACCAGCTCATCCACAACAACCTCACTCATCATGGTGAACACTGTGAATAAGAGAGGTAGCCATCACTGAATGAGGGAACCCACCAGCTCATTCACAACCACATCACTCATCATGGTGAACACTGTGAATAAGAGAGGAAGCCATCACTGAGTGAGAGGAATCCACAACCACCTCACTCATCATGGTGAACACTGTGAATAAGAGATTGACCATCACTGAGTGAGGGGAACCCACCAGCTCATCCACAACCACCTCACTCATCATTGTGAACACTGTGAATAAGACTGTTAGCCATCACTGAGTGAAGGGAACCCACCAGCTCATCCACAACCACCTCACTCATCATGGTGAATACTGTGAATAACAGAGGTAGCCATCACTGAATGAGGGGAATCACCAGCTCACCCACAACCACATCACTCATCATAATGAACACTGTGAATAAGAGAGGTAGCCATCACTGAGTGAGAGGAACCCACCAGCTCATCCACAACCACCTCACTCATCATTGTGAACACTGTGAATAAGACTGTTAGCCATCACTGAGTGAAGAGAACACACCAGCTCATCCACAACCACCTCACTCATTATGGTGAATACTGTGAATAACAGAGGTAGACATCACTGAATGAGGGGAATCACCAGCTCATCCACAACCACATCACTCATCATAATGAACACTGTGAATAAGAGAGGTAGCCATCACTGAGTGAGAGGAACCCACCAGCTCATCCACAACCACCTCACTCATCATTGTGAACACTGTGAATAAGAGAGGTAGCCATCACTGAGAGAGGGGAACCCACCAGCTCATCAACAACCACCTTACTCTTCATGGTGAACACTGTGAATAGGAGATAGACCATCAGTGAGTGAGGGGAACCCACCAGCTCATCCACAACCACCTCACTCATCATGGAGAACACTGTGAATTAGAGAGGTAGTCATCACTGAATGAGGGGAACACACCAGCTCTTCCACAACCACCTCACTCATCATGGTGAACACTGTGAATAAGAGAGGTAGCCATCACTGATTGAGGGGAACTCACCAGCTCATCCACAAACACCTCACTCATCATGGTGAACACTGTGAATAAGAGAGGTAGCCATCACTGAGAGAGGGGAACCCACCAGCTCATCAACAACCACCTTACTCTTCATGGTGAACACTGTGAATAAGAGAGGTAGCCATCACTGAGTGAGAGGAACCCACCAGCCCATCCACAGCAACGTCACTCATCATGGT
>JAHFZB010001025.1:0-11827 GCA_036884735.1 Huso huso
CTTTATTTATAATACAATCACAATTAAACTTTATTTACAAAGTTACCTGTGCAGGGCCTCAGCCTCATTTGCTAGTTCTAAAGAGATTTGGAATGTCTTTTCATGAAAGGTGATGTATAATGTTGTTGTTGAAAGGAAGTCATCTTTAATTGGGTGTGTGTGAATGTAGCGCTCATGAAAGGTGAGTGAAGATGGTAAAGTGAGGATACAGCCAGGCATAGCTTCTCATATGACTTAGCTTTTGAAATATATTTATTTATTATTTACAAAAATATTACAGATACACTAAAAAGGTCACACCTTCTGTATAGTCCTCCAGAAAAACGCGATTCTGCGATCGTGGACAAAAAACACCGAATTTGGACCGTTTAGGACCCGAAACGAAACGGTCCAAAATGCCTGATGTGGAGGGTCCGTTTGCTTTTATACTTCAGTGTTACAGCACAGTTAATGATCGTTGTTATTCATTTTAGCTTTCTAATTTCTTTGCTTCGTTTGTTTCAATGTGTCCTTCCATAAAAGCACTCTTAAATGAAATGAACGTTCTACAAAATATTTCTCCAGTGAATTTAGATCATCAGGGCTCTCACACATTATTATATATTTCCACAGTGAATTTAGATCATCGGGGCTCTCATACATTATTATATATTTCCACAGTGAATTTAGATCATCGGGGCTCTCATACATTATTATATATTTCCACAGTGAATTTAGATCATCGGGCTCTCATACATTATTATATATTTCCACAGTGAATTTAGATCATCGGGGCTCTCATACATTATTATATATTTCCACAGTGAATTTAGATCATCGGGCTCTCATACATTATTATATATTTCACAGTGAATTTAGATCATCGGGGCTCTCATACATTATTATATATTTCCACAGTGAATTTAGATCATCAGGGCTCTCATACATTATTATATATTTCCACAGTGAATTTAGATCATCAGGGCTCTCATACATTATTATATATTTCCACAGTGAATTTAGATCATCAGGGCTCTCATACATTATTATATATTTCCACAGTGAATTTAGATCATCGGGGCTCTCATACATTATTATATATTTCCACAGTGAATTTAGATCATCGGGGCTCTCATACATTATTATATATTTCCACAGTGAATTTAGATCATCAGGGCTCTCACACATTATTATATATTTCCACAGTGAATTTAGGTAATCCCGGGCTCTCATACATTATTATATATTTCCACAGTGAATTTAGATCATCGGGGCTCTCATACATTATTATATATTTCTCCAGTGAATTTAGGTCATCAGGGCTCTCATACATTATTATATATTTCCACAGTGAATTTAGATCATCGGGGCTCTCATACATTATTATATATTTCCACAGTGAATTTAGATCATCGTGGCTCTCATACATTATTATATATTTCCACAGTGAATTTAGATCATCGGGGCTCTCTCACATTATTATATATTTCCACAGTGAATTTAGATCATCGGGCTCTCACACATTATTATATATTTCCACAGTGAATTTAGGTCATCGGGCTCTCATACATTATTATATATTTCCACAGTGAATTTAGATCATCGGGGCTCTCACATTATTATATATTTCCACAGTGAATTTAGATCATCGGGCTCTCATACATTATTATATATTTCCACAGTGAATTTAGATCATCGGGGCTCTCATACATTATTATATATTTCCACAGTGAATTTAGATCATCGGGGCTCTCATACATTATTATATATTTTCCACAGTGAATTTAGATCATGGGGCTCTCATACATTATTATATATTTCCACAGTGAATTTAGATCATCGGGGCTCTCATACATTATTATATATTTCCACAGTGAATTTAGATCATCGGGCTCTCACACATTATTATATATTTCCACAGTGAATTTAGGTCATCGGGGCTCTCATACATTATTATATATTTCCACAGTGAATTTAGATCATCGGGGCTCTCATACATTATTATATATTTCTCCAGTGAATTTAGGTCATCGGGGCTCTCATACATTATTATATATTTCCACAGTGAATTTAGATCATCGGGGCTCTCATACATTATTATATATTTCCACAGTGAATTTAGATCATCGTGGCTCTCATACATTATTATATATTTCCACAGTGAATTTAGATCATCGGGGCTCTCACACATTATTATATATTTCCACAGTGAATTTAGATCATCGGGGCTCTCATACATTCTCCCTCAGTAGTTGGATCTCAGGTTTCCGTGGGGTTGTTATGATTTTTTGTAGCTTCATTGAAAAGCAGATTTGCAAACTTTAAAGTATTTTCATGGGTTTCGATCAGCAAGGCATTAGGAGGTCACTCTCTTGAACTTCTCTAAATGTATTTGAATCTCAAACCACACTAAACCACACTTTACAGCGAGTGAGTGTTCGTATTTAAAACATTAGGAGACTGGTGGAGGGATATTGTTTGAGTTGTTTTTGTGATGCGGTTACAAACATTCTAAGGGCATCATATACCAGAGATTATATCCCTCTTCAGAGGTGAATCGCTCCAAGCCGTGCATAAGACAGTTCTTATTGCATGTCATGTGATCTAGCTCAGCCAATCAGAGTACAGGAAATCTTTCCATTTAAGTACAACTATAAAATGGCTTGGATAAATGAAACGCTGTGATTGGCTGTACAAGATCACATGACGTGCAGTAAGAATTGTCTTACGCACGGCTAGGGGCGAATCACCTCTGAATATCAATCAATTTCCTTGAGTGCAACCTGGACTGTGCACATCCCTACCCTCCGGTCTGCAGTTATACACTTGAGTAAAACCCTGGAAACTACAGCCTTACCATCATCGGTATTTGAGCCACGGCACAAGAGCGCCATCTGCTGGAATTAATAAAACAGTGCGCCCCAGTGGCACTTCAAATAAAACTTCTGACTACTGTGTCTTGGTGAATCACCCACACCCTCGCCCCCACCCCCCAAAAAACAAAAAACCTAGATTCATATTTTCAAGAATAGGGTATGAAAAGTGAAATACATTCGGGTGATTGCAGACATCAGTGTGTGTTATAATGCAGTGAACAGTGTGCTCAGGGTGACTGATGAGACATTCTGCATGACGGCCTCACTGACAGAGATTCCAGAGAACTTAAACTAGTGTCGAGAAGAGACGTTTGGAGGAAGAGAAAATAAAGAGGCAGAGCGTGATTTATTGTGCTGGTGAAACAGTGATCTTAAATGACAACTTTACTGCCAAAGTTTATAAAACATGTAAATAAGAAGTTATATTTTCAGTTTACAAAACATCACTTTAAAAAATAACTGAATATCTAAAAAAAAGAAAATCTGAAAATGTCCTCAGTAGTAATAAGTTTTTCCAGCAAATCTGTAGCTTTTGATGACAAGTGGAACTTGCCAGCAGTGTGGAGTAGTGATTAGGGCTCTAGACTCTTGATTGGAGGGTCGTGGGTTCAATCCCAGGTGGGGGACACTGCTGCTGTACTCTTGAGCAAGGTACTTTACCTAGATTGCTCCAGTAAAAACCCAACTGTATAAATGGGTAATTGTATGTAAATAATAAAAAAATATATGTGATATCTGTATAATGTGAAATAATATGATATCTTGTAACAATTGTAGGTCGCCCTGGATAAGGGCGTCTGCTAAGAAATTAATAATAACTATTTTGCACTGGCGGAAGAATACATTACATAAAATCTGTAGCTTCTAAGACAAGTGGAACTACTTTGCACTGGCGGAAGGATACATTAGATCAAACTTAATTTAACATTGAAATGTTATTGTTTTTTGTATTGTTTTATAAAATAAACACAGAGCCATTTTGGCGTGTGTAAGACAGGCCTGTGTGTTACTGCACACCCTGTCCAGGGTTACTGCTTCCTCACCTAACTGTGACTCACTTTCTTACTTATTAACACTCATTAACACGATTCTTCATTGAAAAGTCACTGCTGCAGAATTGGACAAATTATTTGCAGGACATACATTTTTCTCCTTACAGATTTTAAGAATTTTCACTGTAGATTTCCGTGGGGACTATACCGTTTTCTAATAGCGATAGTGCCCGTCGATGATGGCTCTACTGTGTGATAGTCGACCGCAACGGGAGTTATGCGTCCCGAGACGAAGGCGAGGGCGCCAACGAAAGTCAAGGTCAACTATCACATGGTAGAGCCATCATTGAGAGGGCACTATCACTATTAGAAAATGGTTTTTACCATGGTGTCCTTAAAAAGAAAAAACACCTTAACACCTATATTTACCTTGAACTTGTAATGATTCCTCGGGTACCTGTCCGCTGAGTAAAGACGTTCAAAGAAAATAGTCCTGAACAGTTTAAATAAAAACACAAGGATGGCATACATATAAACAGAAAAACAATGAGTTTTTATTTCATGAATCGATTTTAATTTTTTATTATCTTATTAACTGTATAATCTGGAGATTGCCTGAGAAATGAGCAGAGCAATTACTGAACAGCGTGTGTACGATGGAGTCTGACCTGCTTGTGATTGAAGAGTCGTTTGAGCTGACAGGGAGTGGATTGGCTGGGGCGGGAGTCAGGAACAAGATTCACCGCTTGATTGGTTGGTTTAGAGTCTTGTTTGGAGGATCCAGCTGAGGATAGGTGTTGTAGGGGAGGATGGTAAATTTACCCACTCCGGTATTGATACATGCCCAAGTAAATCAACATTCACATAAACAGACTCAGATTCGAGGTAGTTTGTCAAGTTTAGCTGTTAGCAGGAGTGTAATGTTAAGAAGCCGGTATACACGCGGATTGATTTGAAGTTTGAATCACAGCGGGCATCTACCGTCTATTAGAGCCCTCTAGAGCTGGAAGCTGATTGGCTGACTGTACTGAATCGTTTTCTAATCATTAATAATCAAAGATAAAATAATTCTACAAATGACTTCACATTCTTAATTTGACACAGACAGCTGCCACACAGCTTCCTTGTCTATTGGTTTGTGCGATCGCTCTGTGTGGTAATATCAGGCACAATGAAGTGGAAAAGATGAAGCCTCAGCTGAGTCGTTTATTCTGTCTGTTTCATCAGCTTCTCTGCAATGGGGTCACACCTGGAACAATACAGACATGGAACAAAGAGACTGTGGTTAGTAAAGCACATGGGTGAGAAAAGCACAATGGAGTCAGTTTGTGTTTGTACCCTCAAAACTAGCAAGAAACAACTCAAAATCCTAATTGCTGCTCCCTGCACCTCTGTTACAGTTACACTGTTTCATCCTTGCAGAAGATGGAGGCTCATTTTACTCTGATGTGAACAGAATGAAAATTGTACCCAATAATGTATAAGCTGTGATGGGATTAAAACAGATGAGATCAGTCAGAAGAGTCCAACATAGATTTTAGTCTCAATAACATAGAAATGTATAACACATCCCTGTACTTTAGCAGTGGCCAAAACAGACAAGATGAAAGACAGTGAAAGGAATGATCCCAGTTCTGTGAAGCAGCTCAGCTCTGAGTGTCCCCAGGACTGAGTGCAGCAGGAATGTGAGAAACAGGAGCGCTCTCAGGCTCTCCTCTGAACTCTACCCTCCTTGTTGGTGTGCTGTGCTCTGTCCTATCAAGACAATGCTGGAGTATCAGTGAGAAGCAGGAGCGCTCTCAGGCTCTCCTCTGAACTCTACCCTCCTTGTTGGTGTGCTGTGCTCTGTCCTATCAAGTCCATGCTGGAGTATCAGTGCACGTCACTGGCCAGGTTTACATGCAGTTCCAATTTCACAAGCTGTTATCATCTTTCTCAAGTTTAGCAGGAAGATGTCATATGAAGCATGAGAATAGATTTACAATCATCACATATGATTAAGAAGGGGACACACAAGCGTACTTTTGACACTGGCGTCCGTTATTCATGTGAGACTCACAGGAAACACAAAATCTCATGTAGCTCAGAAGAGTCAGGCAACTGTCAACTTAAATAGCAAACCGTAGGCTACAGCTGGTTCTCAAGAGAATACTTTGAACTTTAAAAATCCCTCCATTCAATTGAACAAAAACAGTACATATATTGAAATGTAAGCAGTGCTGTTTAATACATCTTTTGGGGTGATGATTGATTGATTTAGAAAAAGAACAGAACAAATAGTTATTAAAAGTGCATGAAAATGTATCTTTACCTGTCGTTGTTGGTGGAGTTGGATGAGTTGGATGAAGCATCACTTTGTTCCTTTGCTGAAATAATAATAATAAAATCAATAGAAGCAGACCCAGGAATGAGGAGATCTTTCATAGAAGAGCCTGTAAAGCCCTTCTCACTTGGGTTTATATTTGAATGTTACTGTAGTTTAGTATCTAGCAGGTGTGGCATTAGGAAACAATGAGCTCCTAAAAGCAGAGCAAACCAGGTAGAGACAGCTCTGCAGAAACACATAGATTACAACTCTGAACCATAGAAAACAATGAGCTCCTAAAAACAGAGCAAACCAGGTAGAGACAGCTCTGCAGAAACACATAGATTACAACTCTGAACCATAGAAAACAATGAGCTCCTAAAAGCAGAGCAAACCAGGTAGAGACAGCTCTGCAGAAACACATAGATTACAACTCTGAACCATAGAAAACAATGAGATCCTAAAAGCAGAGCAAACCAGGTAGAGACAGCTCTGCAGAAACACATATATTACAACTCTGAACCATAGAAAACAATGAGCTCCTAAAAGCAGAGCAAACCAGGTAGAGACAGCTCTGCAGAAACACATAGATTACAACTCTGAACCATAGAAAACAATGAGCTCCTAAAAGCAGAGCAAACCAGGTAGAGACAGCTCTGCAGAAACACATACAGACGTGCTCAAATTTGTTGGTACCCCTCCACAAAAAACGAAGAATGCACAATTTTCTCTGAAATAACTTGAAACTGACAAAAGTAATTGGCATCCACCATTGTTTATTCCATATTTAATAGAAATCAGACTTTGCTTTTGATTTTTTATTCAACATAATATTGTAAATAAGAAAACAAATGAAAATGGCATGGACAAAAATGATGGGACCGCTAACCTAATATTTTGTTGCACAACCTTTAGAGGCAATCACTGCAATCAAACGTTTTCTGTAGCTCTCAATGAGACTTCTGCACCTGTTAACAGGTAGTTTGGCCAACTCTTCCTGAGCAAACTGCTCCAGCTGTCTCAGGTTTGATGGGTGCCTTCTCCAGACTGCAAGTTTCAGCTCTTTCCATAGATGTTCGATAGGATTCAGATCAGGCCACTTCAGAATAGTCCAATGTTTTGTTCTTATCCATTCTTGGGTGCTTTTAGCTGTGTGTTTTTGGGTCATTATCCTGTTGGAGGACCCATGACCTGCGACTGAGACAGAGCTTTCTGACACTGGGCAGTACGTTTCGCTCCAGAATGCCTTGATAGTCTTGAGATTTCATTGTGCCCTGCACAGATTCAAGGCACCCTGTTGCCAGGCGCAGCAAAGCAGCCCCAAAACATAACCCAGCCTCCTCCATTTTTTCACTGTAGGTATGGTGTTCTTTTCTTTGAAAGCTTCATTTTTTTTGTCTGTGAACATAGAGCTGATGTGACTTGCCAAAAAGCTCCAGTTTTGACTCATCTGTCCAAAGGACATTCTCCCAGAAGGATTGTGGCTTGTCAATATGCATTTTAGCAAATTCCAGTCTGGCTTTTTATGTTTTTCTGTCAAAAGTGGAGTCCTCCTGGGTCTTCTTCCATGGAGCCCACTTTAGCTCAAAAAAGCGGCGGATGGTGCGATCAGAAACTGACGTACCTTCACCTTGGAGTTCAGCGTGTATCTCTTTGGCAGTTATCCTTGGTTCTTTTTCTACCATTACTTTATCCTTCTGTTCAATCTGGGGTCGATTTTCCTCTTGCGGCCGCTTCCATGGATGCTGGCTACAGTTCCATGGACCTTAAACTTCTTTCTCTCTCTCTCTCTGCAACTGTTGTCACAGGAACATCAAGCTGCTTGGAGATGGTCTTGTAGCCTTTACCTTTACCATGCTTGTCTATTAGTTTCTTTCTGATCTCCTCAGACAACTCTCTCCTTTGCTTTCTCTGGTCCATGTTCAGTGTGGTGCACACAATGATACCAAACAGCACAGTGACTACTTTTCTCCATTTAAATAGGCTGAATGACTGATTACAAGATTGGAGACATGTGTGATACTAATTAAAGAAACGAATTAGTTTGAAATATCACTATAATCCAATTATTTATTATCTTTTCTAAGGGGTACCAACAAATGTGTCCAGGCCATTTTAGAATATCTTTGTAGAATAAGCAATAATTCATCTCTTTTCACAGCTTCTTTGCTTTATTCTATGACATACCAAAGGCATGCAAGTATACATGATAAAATAGCTTTTAATGTCATCACTTTTCAGGAGGAATGAAGCATTATTTCAATGAGCTGTAAGGGTACCAACAAATTTGAGCACGTCTGTATATTACAACTCTGAACCATAGAAAACAATGAGATCCTAAAAGCAGAGCAAACCAGATAGAGACAGCTCTGCAGAAACACATAGATTACAACTCTGAACCATAGAAAACAATGAGCTCCTAAAAGCAGAGCAAACCAGGTAGAGACAGCTCTGCAGAAACACATAGATTACAACTCTGAACCATAGAAAACAATGAGATCCTAAAAGCAGAGCAAACCAGGTAGAGACAGCTCTGCAGAAACACATAGATTACAACTCTGAACCATAGAAAACAATGAGCTCCTAAAAGCAGAGCAAATCAGGTAGAGACAGCTCTGCAGAAACACATAGATTACAACTCTGAACCATAGAAAACAAT
The DNA here is from genome assembly GCA_036884735.1 of Huso huso. Taxonomy (NCBI): domain Eukaryota; kingdom Metazoa; phylum Chordata; class Actinopteri; order Acipenseriformes; family Acipenseridae; genus Huso; species Huso huso. The sequence continues at coordinate 8,812 of JAHFZB010001025.1, forward strand.
GAGCTCCTAAAAGCAGAGCAAACCAGGTAGAGACAGCTCTGCAGAAACACATAGATTACAACTCTGAACCATAGAAAACAATGAGCTCCTAAAAGCAGAGCAAACCAAGTAGAGACAGCTCTGCAGAAACACAAAGATTACAACTCTGAACCATAGAAAACAATGAGCTCCTAAAAGCAGAGCAAACCAGGTAGAGACAGCTCTGCAGAAACACATAGATTACAACTCTGAACCATAGAAAACAATGAGCTCCTAAAAGCAGAGCAAACCCGGTAGAGACAGCTCTGCAGAAACACATACATTACAACTCTGAACCATCGAAAACAATGAGCTCCTAAAAGCAGAGCAAACCAGGTAGAGACAGCTCTGCAGAAACACATAGATTACAACTCTGAACCATAGAAAAGATATTAAGAAGGTACAGGCAGTTTCTACAGATCTGTTTTCCGGTAGCGCAAGTTAAATTGTTCACAAGAACAGTATTTAAAGAACTGCATTCTAACCCCTATAACAAATTCAGAGTCGTCTTTTAAATTGTAATTATTGAATTCAATTCTGTTTGTTTTTCTCCAGCCTTGATCTTCAACACATTAGAAGTGTTTTATTTCTTCTACTTAAATCTATACAATTAAAACACATCTAGAATACTCACTCTGCGCTGGTGTGTAGTCAGGGCTCCTGGCACCTAGGAGTGAATTACAAAACTCAGGGTTACTGTATTTACAAGTGAATCTATCAGCAGCTTCATATCATTGAGAAATGTATTGTCATTATTCCAGACACTGGAGAAGGTTGTGATTGCACTCATGTTATTAGAGCACACATGCCAGGGCTGGATTCACTTTCCCTGCACCCAGCCCTGCTTTATACAACTATAGGACCCTGTTGAGATTCATTGCTAAAAGCACTCCCTAAAATCACACAGAAACTCTGACCTAGTGCACTAAAACCACAACAGATACTTTTCTGAAGATTCTGCCAGTTACTCTCCATCATGTGCAATTTTTGTTTTTCACGCATTAAAAGAACAGAAATAGTAGGCTCTATCCATCCTCACTGCCCCAGTGCTGGCAGCAGTTTATTCAGAACCTAAACTTTAAGGCCAGCTGAAAGCTGAGCCCAGAGACGACTGTGGAAGACATCTCTTCAGATTCCTACATGGAGGAATCAGCAGCCCAGTGCAAAGACTAGTACAGGCACCTTTTACACATTTACTGCAGGAGAGACCAGTGGCATTAAAAGACTGGGATAATCTAGAAATGGGAGTTTGTTCATGTTAATCTCATAAATATGTATATTTCATGTCTCCATCATGTCTATTCTGTACATACAGAACACAATTCATAAAGGAATTAGAAATGCAGCATTAATAAAGCAGCTCTTAACCCCGCCTCCCTCTCTCTCACCTGATGCTCTTTTCTTCCAGATGAGAGCTCCTATGATCACTGCGATGATCAGACCCAGAGCAGCCAGCACACCAGCAGCAACAAACCCCATGTTGAGAGCAGCCTCTGGAACTGCAAACACACAGGAGACTGTTTAGCAAAAAAGCAATCAGTGAAGAGGAGGTGAAATTCTCAACAATAAAGTCTTGTACTCATGTGCCAGCCCGTGTAAACATTAAACAAACAGACAATTTGAGTGCCGATTAATACTTCTAAAATGTATACATATCGGTTCATTCCGCCCAACCAGAAAAGGGGCAGGCTTTGCTAGAAAGAATTCACCTGGGGTTTTCAGGTCCATGAGTTCAGAAATGCTAATCTTTTTTTGTTTTTTTTAATTTCCCCTTCGAGCTGTGACCTGGCAAGGTCAACCTAAAGTGAAAAGTGATCTACAAGACAAGCAACGCATTTTGGTATCTGCGGATTTTGATTTTTGAAGTTGCGTTTGTCATGCATTCAAGCATTGCTTATGACCACTTTGGTGAGGCTAAAGTACCACATAGTCCTAACTGAACTGGCGTTATTCATCAATATTGCATTGTCTGAGGTTAGACCTGGAGTATAAAGTGACAGGGTGTGCTTCCAGTGGCACTAAACTTGGAGCTGAGGGTTTATGAACTTATGTTCTTTCTTACAGTGGCATTTTGAAACTACCATATTTGACCATTAATGTATAGCTTGTATTTCAAATTAAGAGAAGGTACAGTGTTTCATTTACTCAATTGAAAGGTCTGACTAATTATCCTTTAACATTTGGATATAAGTACATGTTCTCCCTCTCAGCAACATGAAGAAACAAAAAAAGGGTATTTTCATCGCCATAAAACCTGGTTATTAGAGTCTCGTATGTTGTGCTCAGCATTTCCAGTAAAACCAGTCTAATCCAGCCTCTCTACAAACCGGCATTCTGGGTAATTCAGCATGATTTACGGGTCCCGACCAAATCCCTATTAAAATGAATGCTGTGCTCCCCTCTACAATCCCTATTGAAATGAATGGTGTGCTCCCCTCTACAATCCCTATTGAAATGAATGGTGTGCGCCCCTCTACAATCCCTATTGAAATGAATGGTGTGCTCCCCTCTACAATCCCTATTGAAATGAATGGTGTGATCCCCTCTACAATCCCTATTGAAATGAATGGTGTGCTCCCCTCTACAATCCTTATTGAAATGAATGCTGTGCTCCCCTCTACAATCCCTATTGAAATGAATGGTGTGCTCCCCTCTACAATCCTTATTGAAATGAATGGTGTGCTCCCCTCTACAATCCTTATTGAAATGAATGGTGTGCTCCCCTCTACAATCCCTATTGAAATGAATGGTGTGATCCCCTCTACAATTCCTATTGAAATGAATGGTGTGATCCCCTCTACAATCTGTCTATTCTGGAATCCGGCATGATTTTTAAGTCTCTTCTTTCATAAGGGTGCATCCATGAGATAAACTAATCTAGCACCAACTGTTCTTAAAGCAGACCCCTTTGTGAAGTGCTATCAGGAGGGAACTTCAGCTGGGAAATCCCTGTTGCAATAAAAAGCTTTTGAATTGAAGAGAGTGGCTGTAGTGTTTG
>JAHFZB010001026.1:0-7500 GCA_036884735.1 Huso huso
ACACAAGCATTAAAATGGTAAAAACCATGTGGAAGGCTTTCTTCATCATGGGTGGATCTAAAATCTCCCTGGGGCAGACCTCCGCAGGATCCTCAGGATGGAGAGGTTACAGAAAATCATGACAATAAACAAGGCAGAGATGAAACCTGTGTACATATAAAATGTTGCCTTCTTTTTATAGTGAAGTAGATGGAGAATGCCAAAGTAATGGCCCAAGCCACAGCAGAGCACAGCACTCTATAGGTGAGCGACTTGAACCCCAGGTAGGTGACTGGATGCACCACGGCCACGTAACGCCCACACAGATACAGCAAAGGAACAGAGGACCCCAATCACATTACAAGAATAGACAACATAGTCTACCACGTTAACAATGCTATTACCAGGACAGTAATAATTATATATATCAAGGGGTGTATTGAAGCAAAACAAAGCAACCATGACTGCCAGGTTCAGTACGAACACCTCAGAAGAGGAGATGGCAGTTTGTTTCCTCAGTAAAATCCACAGCACTGCCACATTGGCTGACAATCCCAGAATGATAGTTAGAACCTGTAGAGCCATCCAGAATGCATTCTCAGCTGGATTGTCTCTGCATTCCCACATCACTGGTATAAAGATCTGTGGTGTTGCTGGGGACCATAGTAGAGTTTGTGTAGAAATAATCCATTGTGTATTGAATGCCTCAACAAGGAACTGGCTTTCACTGGTCGAGAGTATCTGGTGAGAGAAAGATGAACGATGAACAGCATCCATGCAAGATCTTACTGCAGTACAGCACTGTTGAGAGGGTCATAGTGACCCAGGTCATTTTATTGGATTGGATTTTTTTTCATGTTTTGATTTTTTCATACTGATGAATTGTACAGGGTTGCTTTTTATAAAGTAGTCCTGTGGTTACCAGTTAGTTTCTCCATGTACATTGTGAAATGCCATGCTGAGAGGAATAGTTCACTTACAAAGCAACATTCACTTTGACATCAAACAGCACAGCTTTGAAAGCATACATTAGATATACCAGGAGACTTTTTTCTGTTCACACTCGACAGTCCTTAAAATCATTCTGGAAATAGAGATGAAGACCATCTCATTGTCAAAGCCGTCCTGTCGATGCAGGCAAATCACAACCAGCAACATTCAAGTAACATACGTTTGAGCTGGAGAGAAATTGTGAAGACATTGCTAAATACTTGCACAGCTGTAGAGATCCCTATGCCTGTAGAATCTTGATTTATTTCAAACAGTGCACTAAACAGTATATATGAGCCACACAGTCTCTCTTACCACAATGTTATGATGTTTCCAGCAGGGAGATGTTCTCTAATATCTTCCACAATGATGCATCAATGAGTTAACCCCTCTCTGCTGGTATTACAAACATATTATGAACATCAGGTACAGGAGTCTATCTAGTAGGGTAAGCCACGCCCACATATAGACATGGCCAATGAGCTGGGTTTCCATCTACTCCAAATGCACTGTTTAAAATATGTTTTTACTGTACTGGCCACTGCAACAGGTGTGTGCCGCCCCTTCACTCTGAGCGTGGCAGTGAGAGATGGAGCATGGCAGAGAGTATGATGGATAAGTCAGCTCTCGCTCTGCAATGGAAATAACATTGAGCTAACAAAATGATCTACAGTCCTGTGCAGTGTGCATGCAATGGATGTACTCAGTAAATGCTTTGATTCAAACAAGTAGGAAATCGCAAGTAGCCTTGGAAGAGACACAGCTGGGTTGCCAAAAGCCTTGCAGTTTGGTCAGGCAGCCTTTATATACTGTAACACAGCAGGAAGGGGTTAATATCCTCCTGCATCAAACATGAGCGTATGCACTTTTAGTTCAATTGTTTAATTATTTGTTAATTGTTTTATTATTAATTATCACCCGCACCTGGTAACTATTGTAAATTAATGCCAGGTGCAGGGTATGAAAAGATAGCCGTCAGTTTGCTAGTGACTGCTGAGTAGAAGGAGACAGAAGGTGTGCTCTGTGTCCGAGCAGTCAAAAGAAAAGTAAGTGCTGGGATTTGTGTTTGTTTGGCAGGGGAAACGGCTTAGCTGTCCTGCGAGCTAGTCAGGACCCTGCCGTGTAGTCAGTGCTCCAACAAGGAGCTAGGTGTTTATTTTGTTTGTGTTTTATTTATTAAAAATAGCGCCCAACGCTTAAACTCCATTCCTGTGTCCTGGGTCTGCTTTCAAAGGGGCAAATGAACGACCGTGAGTGCTGGGTTACAATATATATATACAGGCGTGCTCAAATTTGTTGGTACCCTCCACAAAAAACGAAGAATGCACAATTTTCTCTGAAATAACTTGAAACTGACAAAAGTAATTGGCATCCGCCATTGTTTATTCCATATTTAATAGAAATCAGACTTTGCTTTTTGATTTTTTATTCAACATAATATTGTAAATAAGAAACCAAATGAAAATGGCATGGACAAAATGATGGGACCGCTAACCTAATATTTTGTTGCACAACCTTTAGAGGCAATCACTGCAATCAAACGTTTTCTGTAGCTCTCAATGAGACTTCTGCACCTGTTAACAGGTAGTTTGGCCCACTCTTCCTGAGCAAACTGCTCCAGCTGTCTCAGGTTTGATGGGTGCCTTCTCTCCAGACTGCAAGTTTCAGCTCTTTCCATAGATGTTCGATAGGATTCAGATCAGGACTCATAGAAGGCCACTTCAGAATAGTCCAATGTTTTGTTCTTATCCATTCTTGGGTGCTTTTAGCTGTGTGTTTTGGGTCATTATCCTGTTGGAGGACCCATGACCTGCGACTGAGACAGAGCTTTCTGACACTGGGCAGTGCGTTTCTGCTCCAGAATGCCTTGATAGTCTTGAGATTTCATTGTGCCCTGCACAGATTCAAGGCACCCTGTGCCAGGCGCAGCAAAGCAGCCCCAAAACATAACCGAGCCTCCTCCATGTTTCACTGTAGGTATGGTGTTCTTTTCTTTGAGAGCATTTTTTCATCTGTGAACATAGAGCTGATGTGACTTGCCAAAAGCTCCAGTTTTGACTCATCTGTTCAAGGACATTCTCCCAGAAGGATTGTGGCTTGTCAATATGCATTTTAGCAAATTCCAGTCTGGCTTTTTATGTTTTTCTTTCAAAAGTGGAGTCCTCCTGGGTCTTCTTCCATGGAGCCCACTTTAAAGCTCAAAAAAGCGACGGATGGTGCGATCAGAAACTGACGTACCTTCACCTTGGAGTTCAGCTTGTATCTCTTTGGCAGTTATCCTTGGTTCTTTTTCTACCATTCGCACTATCCTTCTGTTCACTCTGGGGTCGATTTTCCTCTTGCGGCCGGCAGGAGGTTGGCTACAGTTCCATGGACCTTAAACTTCTTAATAATATTTGCAACTGTTGTCACAGGAACATCAAGCTGCTTGGAGATGGTCTTGTAGCCTTTACCTTTACCATGCTTGTCTATTATTTTTTTTTCTGATCTCCTCAGACAACTCTCTCCTTTGCTTTCTCTGGTCCATGTTCAGTGTGGTGCACACAATGGTACCAAACAGCACAGTGACTACTTTCTCCATTTAAATAGGCTGAATGACTGATTACAAGATTGGAGACATGTGTGATACTAATTAAAGAAACTAATTAGTTTGAAATATTGCTATAATCCAATTATTTATTATCTTTTCTAAGGGGTACCAACAAATGTGTCCAGGCCATTTTAGAATATCTTTGTAGAATAAGCAATAATTCATCTCTTTTCACAGCTTCTTTGCTTTATTCTATGACATACCAAAGGCATGCAAGTATACATGATAAAATAGCTTTTAATTTCATCACCTTTCAGGAGGAATGAAGCATTATTTCAATGAGCTGTAAGGGTACCAACAAATTTGAGCACGTCTGTATATATATATTGTTTCTTAGCAGACGCCCTTATCCAGGGCGACTGTCACAAAGACGGCCAGAGTGGGTGGTGTCAGACCAGAAGCAGGAAGGAATACAGAGAGACTTGGGGTTTTGGTATAGCTGAGCGCGATCACGCGCTCAGCATTTAATAAACAGAACAGAAAATAAAAGGTTTTAACACAACAAAACACTGGACACGGCACTATACGCCAAAATAAAGAGACAAACAAAACGGACTAACACTAAACAAACGGTGCACGGACAGACTGACAGACACGGTGAGTACAAACAAACTTATCTTTACGTTTTTTTACTTATTTTAATTCTCCTCTCTCTCACCCGTTCCTCTTCCGAACACCCAACCCCGACTGAGTGACAATGTGCATCTATTTATACTGTTTGTGCTGGGATTCAATTACTACTTAATTATTCACTTGAATCCCAGCACGTGAATTCATTCTGTGCAACCCTGTGCTCACATATTACATTTAACCAGCACGTGAAGTGATTTGTGCCCTCCTCGTGCCTAAATACAAATCTACCTTTTTAAATCACACGTGAAACACAGACCCGTTTATATCCCGTGTACCAATCTATGCCAACATTTAACACACGCACGCAAACATACAACACATAATAAGCACACAGGGCGGGGCACATTGCCACATATACCCCCCCCTGCAAAGCACCACATGGCCTCAACGGCCACCTCCCCCATAAAATCCAGCAGTCCAGGCCAAAGTCTCGGGCTGGGAAGGAGGCTTCAGTGGGCCCATGGCTGGCCATGCTGTCAGCACCCCTGCCGGTAGTGGCACGGCTGACAGCCTGTTGGTTTGCTCCTGCAGCGAAACTGCTGCTGGGGAAAGTGGTCTCCTGACCTCTCCCCCGATCTCCGGCAGCGAAACTGCTGCAGTGGGGAGCAGGTCTCCAGACCTCCCCGCGATCTCCGGCAGCGAAAACTGCTGCAGTGGGAGCAGGTCTCCTGACCTCCCCCACGATCTCCGGCAGCGAAACTGCTGCTGGGGTTGGTGGTCTCCAGACCTCCTCCCCCTTCTTCGTGGCCGGCAGCTCCCCTTTCTGGGGCTCCGGCCACCGTACTCCCTGTGGAGGTACGGGCAGCAGAGGCAGCTCCTGCTCCTCTGCTCCGGCGGCGGAAGCAGAGGCAGCTCCAGCTCCTCTGCTCCTGGTGGTGGTGGAGGCAGAGGCAGCTCCAGCTCCTCTGCTCCTGGCGGTGGTGGTGGCGGAGGCAGAGGCAGCTCCTGCTCCTCTGCTCCTGGCGGTGGTGGAGGCAGAGGCAGCTCCTGCTCCTCTGCTCCTAGTGGAGGAAGCGGTGGTGGTGGGAGGCAGAGGCAGCTCCTGCTCCTCTGCTCCTAGTGGAGGAAGCGGTGGTGGTGGCGGAGGCAGAGGCAGCTCCTGCTGCTCTGCTCCTTGCGGTGGTGGTGGCGGAGGCCATGGGGCTGATGCTGGCCACTCAGAGGGAGGCTGTGGCAGTGCTGGCTCCCTCTGCTGTGGCGGCTGGGCTGGTGTGCGCCGTGCTGCCCTCATCAGCATGAATAGAGGCTGCTGGGGGACACCAGCCTCCTGCCCCTCTCCCCCCCAAAAATTTTCAGGGGGTTGGGCCTGTAACTCCTCCCCTTCCGGCTCTTGGGGCTGAACCAGCAGGCATTTTCCCTCTGCTGGTGGCTTGGGTCCCAGAGCTGTGGAAGCCCCGACTTGCCTCCCTTTGGGCTGTGGACGCACCGACTCCTCCCTTTTGGGCTGTGGACGCACCGACTCCTCCCTTTTGGGCTGTGGGCCTTTGACTCCTCCCTTTTGGGCTGTGGGCGCACCGACTCCTCCCTTTTGGGCTGTGGACGTTCGGGCTCCTCCCACTCAGGCGTAGGGACGTTCGGGCTCCTCCCACTCAGGGCGTGGGGCGTTCGGCTCCCCCACTCAGGCGTGGGACGTTCGGCTCCTCCCACTCAGGCGTGGGGCGTTCGGGCTCCCACTCAGGCGTGGGACGTTCGGGCTCCTCCCACTCAGGCGTGGGACGTTTCAGCTCCTCCCACTCAGGCGTGGGACGTTCGGGCTCCTCCCACTCAGGCGTAGGACGTTCGGGCTCCTCCCACTCAGGCGTGGGACGTTCGGGCTCCTCCCACTCAGGCGTGGGACGTTCGGCCTCCCACTCAGGCGTGGGACGTTCGGGCTCCTCCCACTCAGGCGTGGGACGTTCGGGCTCCTCCCACTCAGGCGTGGGACGTTCGGGCTCCTCCCACTCAGGCGTGGGACGTTCAGGCTCCTTCGCTTGGCTGTGGACGCCAGGCTCCTCCCGTTTGGGCTGTGGACGCTCAGGCTCCTCCCGTTTGGGCTGTGGACGCCAGGCTCCTCCCGCCGGGCTGTGGACGCCAGGCTCCTCCCGCCGGGCTGTGGACGCCAGGCTCCTCCCGCTTGGGCTGTGGGCGCTCAGGCTCCTCCCGCCGGGCTGTGGACGCTCAGGCTCCTCCCGCCGGGCTGTGGGCGCCAGGCTCCCTCCCGCTGGCTGTGGACGCTCAGGCTCCTCCCATAACTGCGGAAGGGACAGTGGGCGAACAGGTGATCCTGGTCGCAGAGGAGGCTGCCCCGCGATGGCTTGTTACATCGCCGTGGATATGCCCTGGCCCCAGGCGGCTCCTCCTCCCTGTCCTTCACCTCTTTATCCGTCTCTGCCTCCCGCTTGGGCTGTGAAGGCAAAACCAGCAGGCATTCACCCTCTGCTGGTGGAGATGGGGACAGCAGGTACTCACCCTCTGCTGGTGGAGATGGGGACAGCAGGCATTCACCCTCTGCTGGTGGGCCTGCTACCTGGGCTGCTGTTCCGTTTATCGTTGCCTCCAGGTAGCTCAGGAGAAACTCCACACCTTCCTCCAAGGTGTTTGGGGTGTGTTCCTCCTGATAGGCCTCCCATCTCTCACTGTCCATCATCCACAGGGCCCGGACGACTATGGGTAGAGCCTGGGCCTCCAGCCCAGCATTCTCCAGGAACCAGCCCCGCAGTTTGATGGCGTCTTCTGCCATTGACTTTTTTTTTTTTTTTTTTTCCCCAAAACAATATTTGTAATCCTTTTTTTTTTTTTTTTTTTAATCCAAACCCCTCCTGGTCTGACGCTTGGAGGCGCGGCTATCCCACGATGACACCACGTGTCACAAAGACGGCCAGAGTGGGTGGTGTCAGACCAGAAGCAGGAAGGAATACAGAGAGACTTGGGGTTTTGGTATAGCTGAGCGCGTGATCGCGCTCAGCATTTAATAAACAGAACAGAAAATAAAAGGTTTTAACACAACAAAACACTGGACACGGCACTATACGCCAAAATAAAGAGACAAACAAAACGGACTAACACTAAACAAACGGTGCACGGACAGACTGACAGACACGGTGAGTACAAACAAACTTATCTTTACGTTTTTACTTATTTTAATTCTCCTCTCTCTCTCACCCGTTCTCCTCTTCCGAACACCCAACCCCGACTGAGTGACAATGTGCATCTATTTATACTGTTTGTGCTGGGATTCAATTACTAATTAATTATTCACTTGAATCCCAGCACGTGAATTAATTCTGTGCAACCCTGTGCTCACATATTACATTTAACCAGCACGTGAA
>JAHFZB010001026.1:10000-18000 GCA_036884735.1 Huso huso
ACTTTTGGTCACTTTCACCTCCCATACACCCACAGTATCAGTTTGTGTTTAATCCTTGCTGCTCCGATCACATGTATCGTCTCCTTTTTTTCTAAACACAGTCTTATCCTTCACCTGTCTGATTGCTGTAACGTGATATTGTTGACCCCTTTGTAACTTGTATAGGCCTTTTTTAAACTGCATTTTACTATTGATATTTTAAGTTGTTTTTTGTTACATGTAGAATCTTTTGGTCCTATTGTGTGGCAGTGACCCATGAAGCTCAGAAGGCCATTTTGTGGTATCAATGTTGAAAGGTTTGGTCTGGGCACACCTTGTTATTATTATTATTATTTATTTCTTAGCAGACGCCCTTATCCAGGGCGACTTACAATTGTTACAAGATATCACATTATTTTTACATACAATTCCCCATTTATACAGTTGTGTTTTTACTGGAGCAATCTAGGTAAAGTACCTTGCTCAAGGGTACAGCAGCAGTGTCCCCACCTGGGATTGAACCCACGACCCTCGGTCAAAGTCCAGAGCCCTAACCACTACTCCACACTGTATGGGGGATGGGTGAGAAATTGGTCTAACTGGTGCTGTTTGTAAGTTCCTATACCTACCAGATGGTAAATAAGGCCTGAAGTTTGTATCTCCCAGGTATAGATATTTTAAGCGAGCGCCCGTAGCAGACTTGACTGTTTGTTTTAAGTTGTTGAAAGATAAATTGGTGCTTGTGTTCCTGTCTGGGTTGGGTAGCGGGGTGAAGATGGCGAGGCTCCCCTACAGATTGTTTTAAGAACCTGTTTTTATTTTAAAATGTCATTTTATTTTTCAAGGTGAAATCCCATGCTGGCAGTCAGCTACTTCAGTCCTTCTGTATTTATACTTAGCGAGAGGTTAGTGGGGCTGGTAATTCTGCTACCCCTCCCCCTCGCTTTGTCTAGAAAGTACTGCGTTAATTTATTTTCACGTTTGAACCCCTAAGCCTTTTGGTTTGAAACCTCTCCAATCACATGAAAAGAATTTGTTATTTCCTCATCTTGGTTTGAGAAGTTTTCAAACTGTCAGGAAACGTGTATCGCACTGATAAAGCAGTGACATTGGCGGGTATGGGATTTGTAGTTTTTTAGTGGGCATTGTTCACCAATAAACTACATTCCCAGAGTGCATTACGATTGAGCGATGCGAGTTTCAATGCGACTGTGTTTTGTTTGTTTCTTTCTTTTTGACTCACTAGCAATTTCAGATTTTCAACTGAGCTACAGCAGAACAACGTTACTCTCTTTGAAGGACCCCAGAATCTCTTTGGGCTTCATCGATGTACTCATGCATTTGAAATCGCAATTAAAACCTCTGAAATGTGTGCTTGCCTCCACTTGCTATAGATCTTCTGCGCTGACATGAAGTGACTCTAATTACTGTGGATTTAAGTACATCCGTTATACAGTTAATACAGTTCAAAAGAAACAATATTATAATATTGTGTCGTGCAGGTATCTGAAAGCGGGTGGGATTTGACAGTGCTAAACAATGTCACAGAGCCCTTGTCTTGCTCTGGGTGCAAAGCGTGTATTAATGCATGGGGTTCTTTATTTATTTACTGTAGTTAAAACAAGCGCTTCCTCCCTGTGTTAATGGCCATTGGAAATTTGAATAACAAGTTGTGATTAATAAGCTGGTATCCAAATCCATCCATTTCAAAGAAGGCTTTGAATATTGTTTCTTGTATTAGCCTCCTGCTGTTTTGAATACCGTCTGTGTGTGTGTGTGTGTGTGTGTGTGTGTGTGTGTGTGTGTGTGTGTGTGTGTGTGTGTGTGTGTGTACTGATCTGAGGTCAGGGTAGCAGTGTATAAGAACTTCTCAGATATACCGTATATATATATATATATATATATATATATATATATATATATATATATATATATACAGTGCCTTACAAAAGTATTCAGACCCCTGACCAATTCTCTCATATTACTGAATTACAAATGGTACATTGAAATTTCGTTCTGTTTGATATTTTATTTTAAAACACTGAAACTCAAAAATCAATTATTGTAAGGTGACATTGGTTTTATGTTGGGAAATATTTTAAAAAATAAAAAACTGAAATATCTGAAATATTCAACCCCACACATTAATATTTGGTAGAGCCACCTTTCGCTGCAATAACAGCTTTAAGTCTTTTTTGGGGTAAGTATGTACCAGCTTTGCACACAGTGTCGGAGTGATTTTGTCCCATTCTTCTTGGCAGATTTGCTCCAGGTTGTTCAGGTTAGTTGGGCGACGCTTGTGGACCGCAATTTTCAAATAGTGCCACAGATTCTCAATGGGATTGAGATCAGGACTTTGACTGGGCCACTGTAGGACATTCACCTTTTTGTTCTTGAGCCACTCCAATGTTGCTTTGGTCTTGTGCTTGGTATCATTGTCCTGCTGAAAGGTGAATTTCCTCCCAAGCTTCAGTTTTTTAGTGGACTGAAGCAGGTTCTCTTGCAGTATTTCCCTGTATTTTGCTCCATCCATTCTTCCTTCAATTTTAACAAGATGCCCAGTCCCTGCTGATGATGCTGCCACCACCATACTTCACTGTAGGGATGGTGTGTCTTGAGGCGTGGGCAGTGTTAGGTTTGCGCCACACATAGCTCTTTGAGTTTTGGCCAAAAAGCTCTATCTTGGTCTCAACTTTTTGAGTAACGGCTTCTTTCTTGCCACCCTCCCATACAGGCCAGTGTTATGCAGAGCTCTTGATATGGCTGACTGGTGCACCATTACTCCACTCCCAGCCACTGAACTCTGTAGCTCCTTCAAAGTGATTGTTGGCCTCTCTGTGGCTTCTCTCACAAGTCTCCTTCTTGTTTGAGCGCTGAGTTTTGAGGGACGACCTTTTCTTGGCAGTGCCTGGGTGGTATGATGCAGCTTCCACTTCCGGATTATTGATCCAACTGTGCTCACTGGGATATCCAAACACTTGGATATTATTTTGTACCCTTTCCCTAATCTATGCATTTGTATTACTTTATCTCTAGAATGCTCTTTGGTCTTCATTTTCCTTCAGATTCACAGCCTGACCAATGATCCTTCAACAGCTGGGTTTTTATTATTATTATTATTATTATTATTATTATTATTTATTTATTTATTAGCAGACGCCCTTATCCAGGGCGACTTACAATCGTAAACAAAAATACATTTCAAGTGTTACAATACAAGTAATACAATAAGAGCAAGAAATACAATAACTTTTGTTCAAGCAAAGTACAAGTGTGACAAAATACAATTCAATAATACAGCAGATAACAGTGACAGTGATAGTTACATCAGGATATGATTAAATACAAAATACTACAGATTAAACACTTGGCAGATTACAGTATTCTGAAGTACAGGATTAAATGCAGTAAAATAGGGGGCAGATAAGAGCAAAATAAAGCACATTTAAATGAAGGGTGATAGTGTCCCAGGATACAAACAGAGGAGTTCTACAGGTGCTGTTTGAAGAGGTGAGTCTTAAGGAGGCGCCGGAATGTGGTCAGGGACTGGGCAGTCCTGACATCTGTAGGAAGGTCTTTCCACCACTGCGGAGCAAGGTGGAGAAGGCCCGGGCTCTGGAGGCAGGGGCGTGCGGAGGTAGAAACCAGTCTTCTAGTGCAGGCGGGCGGAGAGGTCGTGGGGGGTGTAGGGAGAGATGAGGGTCTGGAGGTAGCTGGGTGCAGTCTGGTCAAGGCATCTGTAGGCTAGTACAAGAGTCTTGAAATGGATGCGGCGGTGATCGAGCCAGTGGAGTGAGCGGAGTGGTGGAGTAGCGTGGGAGAAGCGAGGCAGAGAGAACAGCAGGTGGGCAGCGGAGTTCTGGATGAGCTGGATGCGGGCGGGTGGCGGGCGCGGGGAGGCCATCAGGAGGGAGTTGCAGTAGTCTGGGGGGAGAGTACCAGGGGCTTGGACCAGGAGCTGGGTAGCGTAATTTTATCCAGAAAATGTGACAGCAACTTTAATGGTTCACAGGTGGAGGCCAATGGTAAGGTAATTGTGTCCTCGTTAGGGCAATTTCTTTCATCGGTGTAAACTGGGAGCTTCCACAGCACAGGAGTTGAATACTTATGCAAGCAAGATATTTCAGTTTTTTATTTTTCTTAAAAATATTTCCCAACATAAAACCAATGTCACCTTACAATAATTGATTTTGAGTTTCAGTGTTTTAAAATAAAATATCAAACAGAACGAAATTTCAATGTACCATTTGTAATTCAGTAATATGAGAGAATTGGTCAGGGGTCTGAATACTTTTGCAAGGCACTGTGTATATACAGACGTGCTCAAATTTGTTGGTACCCTTACAGCTCATTGAAATAATGCTTCATTCCTCCTGAAAAGTGATTAAATTAAAAGCTATTTTTATCATGTATACTTGCATGCCTTTGGTATGTCATAGAATAAAACAAAAGAAGCTGTGAAAAGAGATGAATTATTGCTTATTCTACAAAGATATTCTAAAATGGCCTGGACACATTTGTTGGTACCCCCCAGAAAAAAGATAATAAATAATTGGATTATAGTGATATTTCAAACTAATTAGTTTCTTTAATTAGTATCACACATGTCTCCAATCTTGTAATCAGTCATTCAGCCTATTTAAATGGAGAAAAGTAGTCACTGTGCTGTTTGGTATCATTGTGTGCACAACATTGAACATGGACCAGAGAAAGCAAAGGAGAGAGTTGTCTGAGGAGATCAGAAAGAAAATAATAGACAAGCATGGTAAAGGTAAAGGCTACAAGACCATCTCCAAGCAGCTTGATGTTCCTGTGACAACAGTTACAAATAT
This sequence comes from Huso huso, assembly GCA_036884735.1. Classification (NCBI taxonomy): domain Eukaryota; kingdom Metazoa; phylum Chordata; class Actinopteri; order Acipenseriformes; family Acipenseridae; genus Huso; species Huso huso. Next base: position 14,812 of record JAHFZB010001026.1, read on the forward strand.
TATGAAGAAGTTTAATGTCCATGGAACTGTAGCCAACCTCCTGGGCGCGGCCGCAAGAGGAAAATCAACCCCAGATTGAACAGAAGGATAGTGTGAATGGTAGAAAAAGAACCAAGGATAACTGCCAAAGAGATACAAGCTGAACTCCAAGGTGAAGGTGCGTCAGTTTCTGATCACACCATCCGTCGCTTTTTTGAGCGAAAGTGGGCTCCATGGAAGAAGACCCAGGAGGACTCCACTTTTGAAAGAAAAAACATAAAAAAAGCCAGACTGGAATTTGCTAAAATGCATATTGACAAGCCACAATCCTTCTGGGAGAATGTCCTTTGGACAGATGAGTCAAAACTGGAGCTTTTGGCAAGTCACATCAGCTCTATGTTCACAGAACGAAAAAATGAAGCTTTCAAAGAAAAGAACACCATACCTACAGTGAAACATGGAGGAGGCTCGGTTATGTTTGGGGCTGCTTTGCTGCGCCTGGCACAGGGTGCCTTGAATCTGTGCAGAGCACAATGAAATCTCAAGACTATCAAGGCATTCTGGAGCGAAACGTACTGCCCAGTGTCAGAAAGCTCTGTCTCAGTCGCAGGTCATGGGTCCTCCAACAGGATAATGACCCAAAACACACAGCTAAAAGCACCCAAGAATGGATAAGAACAAAACATTGGACTATTCTGAAGTGGCCTTCTATGAGTCCTGATCTGAATCCTATTGAACATCTATGGAAAGAGCTGAAACTTGCAGTCTGGAGAAGGCACCCATCAAACCTGAGACAGCTGGAGCAGTTTGCTCAGGAAGAGTGGGCCAAACTACCTGTTAACAGGTGCAGAAGTCTCATTGAGAGCTACAGAAAACGTTTGATTGCAGTGATTGCCTCTAAAGGTTGTGCAACAAAATATTAGGTTAGCGGTCCCATCATTTTTTTGTCCATGCCATTTTCATTTGTTTTATTATTTACAATATTATGTTGAATAAAAATCAAAAGCAAAGTCTGATTTCTATTAAATATGGAATAAACAATGGCGGATGCCAATTACTTTTGTCAGTTTCAAGTTATTTCAGAGAAAATTGTGCATTCTTCTTTTTTTTTTGGAGGGTACCAACAAATTTGAGCACGTCTGTATATATATATATATATATATATATATATATATATATATATATATATATATATATATATATTGTAATATAGCGGGTTGTGAGAGACGGCAGGGAGGGGGTTAAAACCTCCCTGCAAAGAAAAAAAACATGTGAGAATGCACCGTGTTGTATTGCTTTATTGTTTCATTTGATTTTCTAACTGATTTCTTAATTGTTTTATTGTTTTATTATTAATTATTATCCGCACCTGGGCGTTATTAAAAATTAGATCCAGGTGCGGGAGTTTAAAAGGAGAGCAGGCAGTCTGCTCGGGGCTGCTGAGTAAAAGGAGGCAGAAGAGGTGCGCTGTCTCAGAGTAGCCAAAGGAAGAGAAGAAAAGTAAGTGCGGTACCAAACTGGTGTTTTTGTGAGGACAGGAAAACAGCTTAGCTGTCCCGTGTTAGGAAGGGTTTCCTGAAAGTTGAGTTAGTGCTCCAAGAGGAGCTAGGTGTTTATTTTGTGTGTTTTGTTCATTTTGTGTTTATTAAAAAAATAGCGCAAACGCGCTTGAAAATCCACTTCTGTGTTCTGGGTCGTATTTTTAAAGGGGCAACGAACTCGAGTGAGGGTCGCACGGTTACATTTGGTGTCAGAGAGTGTGGGTGCCCCTAAGACCCAGAAGATGGATTTGTTGTACCTGATCGAGCAGATCACCAGGAATGCTGTTGCTCAGGGAGAGCAACTTAAGAGTTGGGAGAAAGAGATGGGATTGGCACCGTGGAAGAGACAGGAGCGGGAGCCAACCGAATTGGAGCGGTTACTCCTGGAATGGGAGCAGGCTAGCGTAGCTCCGCAGTCTCCTGAGCCCAGAGGGGAGAAGCTGCCGCTGCCAGAGCCCAGAGGGGAGGAGCTGCCAGAGCCCAGAGGGGGAGGAGCTGCCAGAGCCCAGAGGGGAGGAGCTGCCGCTGCCGAACCCAGAGGGGAGGAGCTGCCCCTGCCAGAGCCCAGAGGGGAGGAGCTGCCAGAGCCCAGAGGGGAGGAGCTGCCGCTGCCAGAGCCCAGAGGGGAGGAGCCGCCCGGAGCCCAGAGGGGAGGAGCCGCCTGAGAGCCCAGAGGGGAGGAGCTGCCCCGAGCCCAGAGGGGAGGAGCTGCCCCTCAGCCCAGAGGGGAGGAGCTGCCGCCCGAGCCCAGAGGGGAGGAGCTGCCGCCCGAGCCCAGAGGGGAGGAGCTTCCTCCGAGCCCAGAGGGGAGGAGCTGCCGCCTCCGAGCCCAGAGGGGAGGAGCTGCCGCCTCGAGCCCAGAGGGGAGGAGCTGCCGCCCGAGCCCAGAGGGGAGGAGCTGCCGCCCGAGCCCAGAGGGGAGGAGCTGCCAGAGAACCCAGAGGGGAGGAGCTGTACATGGAGAAACTAACTGGTAACCACAGGACTACTTTATAAAAGCAACCCTGTACAATTCATCAGTATGAAAAAATCAAAACATGAAAAAAAAAAAATCAATCCAATAAAATGACCTGGGTCACTATGACCCTCTCAACAGTGCTGTACTGCAGTAAGATCTTGCATGGATGCTGTTCATCGTTCATCTTTCTCTCACCAGATACTCTCGACCAGTGAAAGCCAGTTCCTTGTTGAGGCATTCAATACACAATGGATTATTTCTACACAAATTCTACCATGGTCCCCAGCAACACCACGGCTCTTTATATCAGTGATGAGTGGGAATGCAGTGACAATCTGGCTGGGATTGCATTCTGGATGGCTCTACAGGTTCTAACTGCCATTCTGGGATTGCCAGCCAATGTGACAGTGCTGTGGATTTTACTGAGGAAACAAACTGTTTGCATTGTGTGCAGTTTGCATTCAATGGAGGGTGCTGTGTAGCACTGAGCCCCATTGCATGAAGTCAACAGAAAACACGTTCCATTGGAGAGCAAGTAGCTTCTAATGACATTTCAAACCAGACACAAGCACCTTAATCCGGCAATACAGACATCTCAATGAAACTCGTTGTTTAAGAATCAGCCCTCAGACCAGCTCAGAGCGATTGCAAACATCATTACCAGTTTGAAATGTCATGTCAGGCTCGTTGCTCTAGAAGGGATTTTTTAAC
>JAHFZB010001027.1:0-18000 GCA_036884735.1 Huso huso
CAGCGACCCCGCTGGGACCGAAAGGCTCGCAAAATGGTCCCTGGCACCTCCCATCACGCCATTGGACAGGCCCCAGCGACTCGGGTGCGTTCCAGTGGGTCGGCCAAACTGTCCCTGACACCCCCCAGAGATCGCACGAACCCCAGCGAACTCGCCAAGAGGGTTCCAGAGGCTCGCCAAATGGTCCCTGGAACATCCCCAGCACAACAGGGGGGTCTCAGCGACATCGCGCCGGGTCCCAACTGCTCGCAAAATGGTACCTGACACCTCCCCCACACGGTCCCATGGCCGCCAAATGCTCCCCCTAGCACCTCCCCAGCATGCACATGGGCTCCAGCGACTGAAGCGACCTCCTTTCTGCTTTTAACTGTAAGTTGTACTTGTCCACCCTACTTTTACACAACATCATGTGAGAAGCACGAGTGGACAAGGGCAACGAAATTAGAAGCAGTTTGAAAGCAGGTTGGACAGCTGCAGAAGCTGAACTAAACTTCCAAAAGAATGGTCTTCAAACCAGTAATCTGTGACAACTGCATGATGTGGGAAATCCGAGAAAACCCAACAGAGCTCAACCAAGTTTGTGTAAAGTGCCGCACGATCCAGGACTTGCTTCAGCGATTAAGCCTGCTAGAAAAGGAGCTGGAGGAAATGAGACAGCAACAGGAGCTTGAGGAGCTGACACACCCACAATTCATGGAAGTCTGCACCCCTAGCAGACTGAAAGCCACCAGGGAGATGGAAGAGAGTCGAAACAGCTGGGATCAGATAGGCAGAAGCAGGGAAAAAAAGAAACTTCATCAAACACAACCACCAGAAATCCAGACATCCAACAAATTTGAGCCACTTCAACATTTAGATGACCAAAACCAACATCAAGAGAATGAAAGAAACAACACCCAGGACCCTATAAACAGTGCTGGCCAGGCAGCAAAAAGAAGGGAGGTCATGATTGTTGGGGACTCCATATTGAGAAACACAGCAAGTTCAGTTCGCAATTTGGACCCCCTTACTACAACAGTGTGCTGCCTTCCAGGAGCCTCAGTCAAGCACATCACTGAGAATGTGGACAGGCTCCTAGAACGAACAGGAGACGACCCGGTAGTAGTTGTCCACATCGGCACAAACAACATTGGAAGAGACAGGCCAAGATCCCTGCTAAACAAATTCAGAGAGCTAGGAAGGAAATTAAAAGACAAGACCAAAACTGTGGTATTTTCTGGGATACTGCCGGCGCCTTGCAAAGGACCATATGGACAGCTGGAAATACAAAATCAAAATGCATGGCTGAAATCGTGGTGCACACAGGAAGGCTTCACCTTTCTTGAACATTGGATCACTTTCTACAACAAGGACTATCTATACAGGTGGGACGGACTGCACTTAAACAGAAAGGGAACCAATCTACTCGGAGAACGGATCCTTCAGGCGGTCCAGAAGCATTTAAACTAGAAAGGAAGGGGGGAGAAAACAAAAAAACAGAAGGGAGACCACATCTAAACAAGGGCAACAACTCAGGTAAGACCACTGTTAAATGTATTTATCTTAATGCTAGAAGTCTCAGAAACAAAATGTTAGAACTTGAAGCTACTGCACTAACAAGTAACTACGATGTGATAGGTGTTACAGAAACTTGGTTGTCTGAGAGTGATGGAGACGAATATAATATTAGTGGGTACACACTATATAGGAAAGACAGGCAGGACAGAAGAGGCGGAGGGGTAGCGCTATACATAAGAAATAGTCTTCAAGCCCAGGTGTTAAACCAGGACAAAGAAAACAATGCAGACTCAATATGGGTCAGAATAATGGACACAAATTCAAAGGGCATAATAATAGGAGCATGCTATAGACCGCCAAATTCAGACGCTGAGCAAAATAATCTGTTGTACAATGACATTCGAAATGCGTGTAGAAAAGGAGAAGCCATACTAATGGGGGATTTCAACTTCCCCTGTATAAAATGGGGGGCACGACGGACGAAATTGAAATGGTGGAAATGACAAATGACTGCTTCCTAACGCAATTTGTCAAGGCACCGACTAGAGGGGAGGCATGCCTTGACTTAGTCTTTTCAAATAATGAAGACAGAATAACTAAATCAGAGGTCAGAGAGCCATTGGCAAACTCAGACCACAACATGGTCTCATTTGAAATATTTTTAAAACCCCAAAAGTAATGACTAAAGCTAAGGTTTACAATTTTAGAAAAGCAAACTATGAAGGTATGAAACAGAGACTAACAGAAGTAGATTGAGTAAAATAGAGAAAACATCCACAGAAAAAAAAAAGGATGGCTGTTTTTCAAAAAAATGTAGTACTAGAGGCACAAAACAATTACATCCCAAAAGTAGACAAATCTAAATCTAAAACAAAATGGCCTGTGACAGAAATACAATGAGTTCTGGTGATAAATCTTCCTCCCGACCTGTGAGGGCGCTAAAGAACGGAGGAGAAGTATCTGGAAGGGCTGGCCTGACAGTTCGTTTCGGGACCGGGAAGTGGGTCAGCCTGGAAGGAAGCGAGACTCTGTTGTAAGACCGTATTGATTTGACAGGTAAACGAGGGCAGCTGCAAGTAATAAGGCAGCTGCAACCGCTTCCCAGATATCATGCGGATTACATATAGGGGCCAGGGTAACGCTGTTCTTTTCCTTCGTTTGGGTTAAGCCAAGGACCGAGAAGGACGTTAGTAATAAAACTGTATTACTCTATAGAGAGTTGCGTGTGTGTGTTTTGTGTTTGTTTATCACTGTACAATAACTGTCTGTGTTTTGAAACCACCAGACAGCTAAAAGCACATCCGAGCTGTCGCCGTGGCCAGCACAAGCGGATCACCACTGCACGAACTGTCACGGAATAAAAAGTGTATTCACTCACCACCAGCACGACTGCACGCACCCGAAGACGGGTGAACGTGTTTTGTTTTTTTTCCAGGACTGTAAACCTGTGTTTTTCATCCCGCGCTCTACACATCGTTGTGTATTGCCGGGCTTATTATTTATGGTCATTAGACCAGGAATTAAAATAAAAATAAAGTTTTCCACTGGATTATCGTTGTCTGCCTGTCACCCTGCACCGCATCACCCTACACCTGTTCCCCTTTTACTAACCACTTTGCCCACGTGGTGTCAGAGCACCGGACTATGGACCGCAACGACTGGCGGAGTTGCTGCAGGCGCTGGAGAGCAGGCGCGACGCAGGGAGAGAAGGAGGAGGAGCGCTACACAGCGCCATTGAACGGGGTAGGGGCTGGCGTTTGCTGCAGCGACGACCCTACCACAACACCACTGATGTCGCCCCCGGCTGGCACAGGCAATGAAGATGTCGGCGGAGGATGACCCGGAGGCGATTTGGTATGCCGAAGGCTGGCTACCAAGGGGCTTGGCCGCTGGAGTTCTGGGCCAGCCAGTTGGGACCCTGCCTGATTGGGGAGGCTCAGGCAGCCTACCAAGCCATGAGCGACCATCACGCCACCGATTATGACCTGGTCAAGCAGGCTATCCTCCGCCGCCTGAACATCACCACGGAGACCCACCGGGCGCGGTTTAGGGAGTACTGAGAGCCCCGGAGACACGCCCCAGGGTGGTTGCAGAGCGGTTGTGACCACATGGTGCATTGGCTGACCGGAAGAAGACCGCCCAGCAGATGGGGGAAGCCATTGTGGTAGAGCAGTTCTGCCATGGTCGTGGCGCCGAGACCCAGGCGTGGATACGGCGCCACAACCCGACACCCTGGAGGAGGCGGTCAAACTGGCTGAAGATTTCGAGACTCCTGACTTCTGCCGGATCGGGATCCTGTCGCCCCTGCCCTTTCGGAGCAGCCGACCTCTCCTCCCCTCTCCTCCAACACCACCACCACCACCCCAAGTTCCAGGGACCCAGACCTCCTGAGCACCCACCCCATTGGGCCCCTTGCCTCCCCATGGAGCATTCAAGGTTGGCCCCAGCTGGGGTAGAGGAGGCTGCCCTCGCCCGTTGCCATACCAGCAGCGGGACAGATTTCGACCTATGCCCCCTCTGTCCCTCCTATCTGTTTTAGGTGCCACCAGCCGGGACATCTGGCTGGGTCATGCCCGCTGCCATGGAGTGTGACGTGGCGCGTGTACTGGGCACCTGAAACTGGTAAGCGTGGGGAAAATGGTCGGGAGGGGCCTTGTTTGATTAATGTTGTGTTAGGGAATGTGAAACCCACGCATTAGTGGACACAGGGTGTGAGCAGACTTTGATTAGGACAGCTCTCCCTGGGTGGTGTCGTATGGCCACGAGGTCAGGTGGCCATCTCCTGTATCCATGGAGACACGGCGGCATACCCCATTAAAAGTATATTTATCGGTAGGACCCCATAAAACGTCACCTTGTAGTCGGGGTGGCGGAAAGGTTGCCACCCCCAGTTCTGGGTCGAGACTGGCCAAAATTCAAAGAATTGATGCAAATAATGGCAGTCTCAGCCACACACGTAAACGTGGCAGAGAAAAAAAAAGAACGCAATTGGTGATGTGTTTCTTCACACTGAAATGTTTTCCCCTCTTTTCCGTCCTAGAAAAAAAAATAAGGTGAGACGGACCGCTGAATGGGAGGGAGCATTTTGAGACAAGGCTGGGGTCTGGTGGGAGAGTGCTAATGGTAACAAATGCCAGTCGAAGGGAGTGGGAACGCAGTGTGACCGAGAGAGCGAGGTTACTGGACCGACTAGAGCAGAGGTTATTCCAGCCCCTCTCAATGTACCGGACCGCGTGGTACTCAAGCGCGGACCTAGTGTGGGCCAACATAATGACCCGTCACTGGTGCACGCTTGGGGCAGGTCCGGTCCATTGAAGGTAAGGATGTTGGACGGGCGCCACGGCGCTAGTATATCCACATTTCAGTATCAAGGGGCAATTACTATAGGGTAAACCTAGCCGGGCACAGGACAGCCTGTAACACAATTGTTGGTTCCCCGCCTTGTCGGACCGAGGTCATGAGGCTGGCGATGATATCCCTTTTTGCGGGCACCTCGGAGCCGAGAAGACGAGGAACGGATATTGGCTCGATTCTATTGGGTAGGTCTTCATACTGATGTGTCGAGATATGTAGCCACACGCCCAGACTGCCAGCTTTTCAGTAGCGCCGGGTCGAAAGGCGCCCCGCCCCTTTGGTCCCACTGCCGATTATTTTACTCCTTTTGAACGCATTGCAATGGACATAGTGGGCCCTTTGCTACCTTCTGACTCCGGGTATACGCACATATTAGTGGTGGTGGATTATAACGCGATACCGGAGGCAGTTCCATTGAGGTCCACTAGTGCCGCTGCAATAGCCACCGAAGTTAGCGCAGATTATGGCTAGAGTAGGGATCCCCGCGAGATTTTGACCGATCACGGGACCAATTTTCTGTCCAATACGTTACAGCAGGTGTACAAAATATTGAAAATACGTCCCCATCAGACGTCCGCTTATCATCCACAATCGGACGGTCTGGTTGAACGCTTTAATCAGACCTAAAGTCGGCGCTGAGGCGATTTGTAACACAAGAGCAGAAACATTGGGCATCGCTTTTCCCTACCTCCTTTTTGCGGTGAGAGAAGTGCCGCCAGAGTTCAACGGGTTCTCCCCTTGAGTTCCTGTACGGCCGGCAGCCTCACGGCATTCTCGACCTGCTGAGAGAGGTGGGAGGAGCACAAAAGCTCGCTCTAAAATGTAGTGAAGTATGTGCTCCTACTAAGAGATCGCCTGATTTGGTCGGTCGCTTTGGCCCGAGACAACCTCAGATCGGCTCAGCACCAACAGCAGCAGCAGCATTACAACAAAAAATGCACGGATTCAACCTTTCACCAGGGGACAAGGTAATGCTGCTACTTCCTCATCAGAATCAAAAACTGTGCTAAATGGCAATGTATGAGGTGATTCGGGCTATAGGGAAAGTAAATTATGAAATTAGACAGCCCGATCACCGGAATGAACGTGAAATTTACCATGTTAATTTGTTAAAGCCCTGGCAGGCAAGGAGGTCTTATTTATAGCCCCAGGCAATATGGAGGATGATTTAGGGCCCCTGTCCAGAGACCCCGAGCACAAGAGCAATTTCAATGGGGAACAGTTGGTTCCGGATCAGCAAAGAGAGCTGCAAAAACTTTTTGAGGAGTTCAGCGAGGTTTTTCTGGACGTGCCGGCAGAACAAACTATTGAATATGACATTATCTCTCCACCAGGTGTCACAGTGCGAGAGAGACCGTGCGGATCCCGGAAAGTCAACGAAGTGGCGCGGCGAAAGAGGTATGGGATATGCTCGAGCTTGGGGTGATTGAACCTTCCAGGAGCGAGTGGTGCAGCCCCATTGTCATAGTGGCTAAGAAGGACGGCACCAACCGCTTCTGCGTGGATTTCAGAAAGGTAAACGCTATTGCTAAGTTCGACAAGCGTGATCCATGCCTCGGGTCGACGAGCTTTTAGACAGACTGGGAAAAGTTTATTTATTTCCACTCTGACCTGACGAAGGGATACTGGCAAATCCCTTTAACCCGCAGCTCCAGAGAGAAACCGCATTTTCAACACCAGAAGGGTTGTTCCACTTTAAAACCATGCCATTTGGGCTACATGGTGGTCGCCCGCTGCCTTTCAGAGACTGATGGACCGGGTTTCGCCCATCATGAATATGCAGCAGCGTATATTGATGATGTGGTGATTTACAGCTCCACCTGGCGAGAGCATTTGGCTAGGGCTTGCAGCCGTTTCTTCAGTCTCTAAAGAGCAGCCCGGCTGACAGCTAACTTGAGAAAAATGTGTTGCCAAAACAGAGACTCAATATTTGGGATTTTTAATGGGAAATGGAAGGGTGAGACCTGTGGTCACCAAAATCCAGGCTTTGGTGATGCAGCGATCCCCAAAACCAAGACTCAGGTGAGGTCACTACTGGGCTTAGCCGGTTATTACCGCCGCTTCATCCCCGAAGTACGCCACAGTGGTTAACCCGTTAGTCGACTCACCAAAAAAGAGTGCTCCAAATTTAATTAAATGGTCAGCTGAGTGTCAGGGGCGTTTGATTTATTAAGCGTTTAAACTTTGCCAGGCCCCACTCTTATTACCCCAGATTTCACCAAGAGATTCATCCTCCACACCGCGCGCCGGATGGGTTTGGGTGCAGTCTTGTCCCAAAAGTAGCTGGAGTAGAACACCCACGATTGTACCTGAGCAAGAAAATGTTACCTCAGGAACGTAATTACTCCGTGGTCGAAAAAAGTGTTTGGCCATTAAATGGGCTACTCACTCTTACGATATTACCTGCTGGGACACTCATTTGATCTTGTCACGACCACGCCCCCTCAAGTGGTTAAGCACAATGAAGGACAGCAATGCCCGATAACTCGGTGGTATCTGGCATTGCCCTTCATGTACCATATGGTACACCGCGGGGAAAAGACCACCAAAATGCGGATTATTTTTCCCGGGAGGGGGGAGCAATGGGAAAGGTAGATTTAGCCGAGTGTTCCTTCGGCTCCACTCTGAGCTGTGGATATGTGACAGAAATACAATGAGTTCTGGTGATAAATCTTCCTCCCACCTGTGAGGGCGCTAAAGAACGGGAGGAGAAGTATCTGGAAGGCTGGCCTGGCAGTTCGTTTCGGGACCGGAAGTGGGTCAGCCTGGAAGGAAGAGACTCTGTTGTAAGACCGTATTGATTTGACAGGTAAACGAGGGGCAGCTGCAAGTAATAAGGCAGCTGCAACCGCTTACCTAGATATCATGCGGATTACATATAGCCAGGGTAACGCTGTTCTTTTCCTTCGCTTTTAGGTTAAGCCAAGGACCGAGAAGGACGTTAGTAATAAAACTGTATTACTCTATAGAGAGTTGCGTGTGTGTGTTTGTGTTTGTTTATCACTGTACAATAACTGTCTGTGTTTTGAAACCACCAGACAGCTAAAGCACATCCGAGCTGTCGCCTTGGCCAGCACAAGCCGGATCACCACCGCACGAACTGTCACGGAATAAAAAAGTGTATTCACTCACCACCAGCACGACTGCACGCACCTCGGTGACAGGTGAACGTGTTTTTGTTTTCTTTTTCCAGGACTGTAAACCTGTGTTTTTCATCCCCGCTCTACACATCGTTGTGTATTGCCGGGCTTATTATTTATGGTCATTAGACCAGGAATTAAAATAAAATAAAGTTTTTCCACTGGATTATCGTTGTCTGCCTGTCACTCCTGCACCGCATCACCGCTACACCTGTTCCCTTACTAACCACTTTTGCCACATGGCCAAAATGGTTTAATAGATCAATTAAAAAATATTCAGCGAAAAGGCACTTTAGAGCGTTTAAAAAGGACCAAAAACAAAGTACACAGAAAGAGTACTTGAACTGCAAACACAAGTCAAAAAAAAAGGAAGTTAGAAAGGCCAAGAGAGAGATAGAAATCAATATTAAAAGGGGCTAAAACTAATTCCAAAATATTGTTCCAATATTATAACAGCAAGAGAACATTCAAAGAGGAGGTTAAATGTCTAAGAGACACAAATGGCAAAATCATAGATGAAGAAAAAAAATAGCAAATATATTAAATGATTACTTTTCACAGGTTTTTACAAAAGGAGGACACGGACAACATGCCCCACATGTCGACCTTTTCCTATCCAATTTTAAATAACTTTAGCATAACAGAGGCAGAAGTGTTGAAGGGACTAGGGCTCTTAAAATAAAACAAATCCCTGGGCCAAATGAGATCCTCCCAATAGTACTCAAAAGAAATTAAAGAAGTTATTTACAAACCGCTAACCAAGATCATGCAACAGTCTCTTGACACAGGGGTTGTACCGACAGACTGGAAAATAGCAAACGAATACCGATCCAAAGAAAGGAGACAAAACCAAACCAGGTAACTACAGACCAATAAGCCTGACTTCTATTATATGTAAACTTATGGAAACTATAATAAGATCCAAAATGGAAAATTACCTATATGGTAACAAAATCCTGGGAGACAGCCAGCATGGTTTTAGGAAAGGAGATCGTGTCTAACTAACCTACTTGACTTTTTTGAGGATGCAACATTGAAAATGGATAACTGCAAAGCATACGACATGGTCTATTTAGATTTCAGAAAGCTTTTGACAAAGTCCCGCATAAAAGATTAATTCTCAAACTGAACGCAGTAGGATTCAAGGAAATGCATGCACATGGATTAGGGAGTGGTTAACAGGTAGAAAACAGAAAGTACTGATTAGAGGAGAAACCTCAAAATGGAGTGAGGTAACCAGTGGTGTACCACAGGGATCAGTATTAGGTCCTCTGCTACCCTAATCTACATTAATGATTTAGATTCTGGTATAGTAAGCAAACTCGTTAAATTTGCAGACGACACAAAAATAGGAGGAGGGCAAACACTGTTGAAGCAGCAAAGGTCATTCAAAATGATCTAGACAGCATTCAGCATTGGGCAGACACATGGCAAATGAAATTTAATAGAAAAAGTGTAAAGTATTGCATGCGGCAATAAAATGTGCATTATAAATATCATATGGGAGATAGTGAAATTGAAGAAGGGAACTATGAAAAAAGACCTCGAGTTTATGTTGACTCAGAAATGTCTTCATCTAGACAATGGGGAAGCTATAAAAAAGGCTAACAAGATGCTCGGATATATTGTGAGAAGTGTTGAATTTAAATCAAGGGAAGTAATGTTAAAACTCATCAGTAAGACCTCACCTAGAATATTGTGTTCAGTTCTGGTCACCTCATTACAAAAGGATATTGCTGCTCTAGAAAGAGTGCAAAGAAGAGCAACCAGAATTATCCCATGTTTAAAAGGCATGTCGTATGCAGACAGGCTAAAAGAATTGAATCTATTCAGTCTTGAACAAAGAAGACTACGTATGATCTGATTCAAACATTCAAAATCCTAAAAGGTATAGACAATGTCAACCCAGGGGACTTCTTTGACTTGAAAAAAAACAAGGACCAGAGGTCATAAATGGAGATTAGATAAAGGGGCATTCAGAACAGAAAATAGGAGGCACTTTTTACACAGAGAATTGTGAGGGTGGAACCAACTCCCAGTAATGTTGTTGAAGCTGACACCCTGGGATCCTTCAAGAAGCTGCTTGATGAGATTCTGGGATCAATAAGCTACTAACAACCAAACGAGCAAGATGGGCTGAATGGCCTCCTCTCGTTTGTAAACTTTCTATGCTCTTATGTTATTATGTGGGGTTCCAGCACCGTCAAACTGTCCCTGGCACTTCCCCCAGCACGCACATGGGGCCCAGCGGCCCAGCCGCAGGGTCCGAACGGCTCACCAAATGATCCCTGGCACCTCCCCAGCCCACGATGGGGCCCAGCGACCCAGCCGGGTGCCAGCGGTCGCCAAATGGTCCCTGGCACTTCCCAGCGCCAAGACGGGTCACAGCGACTTCACAAGGTCCCAACGGCTCATCAAATGGTCCCTGGCTCCTATCCAGCACACGACAGGGCCTAGCAACCACGCCGCAGTGTCCCAGCGTTTCTCGCAAATGTTCACTGGCACATCCCCAGTGAGCGCACGTGCCCAGCGACTGGAGCTGGGTCCCAGTGGCTTCCCAAATGGTCTATGGCCCTCCTGCTGCGGCGCGACGGGCACTGCGACTTCGCCCCGGGTCCCAGCGGATCGCCAAATATCCCTGCCACCTCCCCAGCGCATGCACGGGGCTCAGCAACACCGCACGGGGTAACAGCGACTCGCCAAATGGTCCCTGGCCCCTCCCCAGCTCGCACACTGGGACCAGCGACCCAGCGCGGGGTAACAGCGGCTCGCCAAATGATCCTTGGCACCTCCCCAGCGCGCCCACGGGGCCGAGCGACCCCACATGGTGTCGCAGCGGCTCGCCAAATGATACCTGGCACATCCCCAGCACGCACATCGGTCCCCAGAGACCCCAAGATTGGGTCGGAGCGACTTCTCAAAGGGTCCAAGCAGATCGCCAAATGGTCCCTGGCACATCCCCAGCGTGCGCACTGGGCCCAACGACCCTGCACGGGGTCCCAGCGACACACCAAATGGTCCCTGGCACCTCCCCAGTGTGCACACGAACCCCAGCGATATCGCGCGTTGTCCAAGCGGCTTGCCAAACTGTCTCCAGCACCTCACCAGCACGCGTAGGGGCCCCAGCGACATCACATGGTGTTCCGGCGGCTCGCAAATTGTCCCTGGCACCTCCCCAGCACACACACGGGCCCCAGAGACCCCGTGCGGGGTCCAAGCACCTCACCAAATGGTCCCTGGCACATCAATCCCCAGTGCATGCACGGGCCCCAGCGAGTTCGCGCGTAGTCCTGGCAGCTTGCCAAATGGTCCCTGGCACCTCCCCAGCAGACACACGGGCCCCAGAGACCCCGCTCGTGATCCAAGCGGCTCGCCAAATGTTCCCTGGCACATCCACAGCGCGAGCACGGGCCCCAGCGACTTTGCGCGGGGTCCCACTGGCTCGCAAATGGTCCCTGACACATCTCCAGCTCCCGCACAGGCCCCAGCGACATCGCGCGGGGTCCCAGCGGCTTGCCAAATGGTCCCTGGCCCCTCCACAGCGCTCACAGAGTCCAGCGACCGTGCGAGGGGTCCCATCGGCTTGCCAAATGATCCCTTGCACCTCCCCAGCACGCACACGGGCCCCAGAGATCCCACACGGGCTCCCAGCGCCTCGCCGAATTGTCCCTGGCACCTCCCCTGCACGGGCATTGGCCACAGCGACACGTGGCATGGGCCACGCGGGGTCCCAGCATCACACCAAATAGTCCCTGGCACCTCCCCAGTGCGCACACAAACTCCAGCGTCTTTGCATGTGGTCCCTGTGGCTCACAAATGGTTCCTGACACATCCCCAGCATGCCAAATGGACCCTGGCACCTCCCAGCACACACGGCCCAGGCGTGGAGTCTCAGTAGCTCGCCAAATGGTCCCTGGCACCTCCCAGCGATCGCACGGGCCCCATCGACCAGGCGTGAGTCCCAGCGCCGCCAAAAGGTCCCTGGCACCTCCCAAAGTGCGCACGGGGACCAGCGACTTCACACAGGGTCCCAGCAGCTCGCAATGGTCCCTGGAACATCCCCAGCGCAGTGCACGGACCCCAGCGACTTCACGCAGGGTCCCAGCAGCTCGCCAAATGGTCCCTGGCACCTCCCCAGTGCGCCACGCACCCCAGCGTCTTTGCACGTGGTCCCAGTGGCTCGCAAATGGTTCCTGACACATCCCCAGCATGCGCGGGCCACAGCGACTTCACTAGGGTCCCAGCAGCTCGCAAATGGTCCCTGAACATCCCCAGCGTGCGACGGACCCCAGCGACCAGGCGTGGAGTCTCAGCAGCTCGCCAAATGGTCCCTGGCACCTCTCCAGCGATATAGAAATCAATATTGCTAAAGGGGCTAAAACCAATTCCAAAATATTGTTCCAATATTATAACAGCAAGAGAACATTCAAAGAGGAGGTTAAATGTCTAAGAGACACAAATGGCAAAATCATAGATGAAGAAAAAAATAGCAAATATATTAAATGATTACTTTTCACAGGTTTTACAAAGGAGGACACGGACAACATGCCCCACATGTCGACCTGTTCCTATCCAATTTTAAATAACTTTAGCATAACAGAGGCAGAAGTGTTGAAGGACTAGGAGCTCTAAAATAAAACAAACCCCTGGGCCAAATGAGATCCTCCCAATAGTACTCAAAGAAATTAAAGAAGTTATTTACAAACCGCTAACCAAGATCATGCAACAGTCTCTTGACACAGGGTTGTAATTTCACAGACTGGAAAATAGCAAACGTAATACCGATCCACAGAAAGGGAGACAAAACCAAACCAGGTAACTACAGACCAATAAGCCTGACTTCTATTATATGTAAACTTATGGAAACTATAATAAGATCCAAAATGGAAAATTACCTATATGGTAACAAAATCCTGGGAGACAGCCAGCATGGTTTTAGGAAAGGGAGATCGTGTCTAACTAACCTTGACTTTTTTTGAGGATGCAACATTGAAAATGGATAACTGCAAAGCATACGACATGGTCTATTTAGATTTCCAGAAAGCTTTTGACAAAGTCCCGCATAAAAGATTAATTCTCAAACTGAACGCAGTAGGATTCAAGGAAATGCATGCACATGGATTGGAGTGGTTAACAGGTAGAAAACAGAAAGTACTGATTAGAGGAGAAACCTCAAAATGGAAAGTGAGGTAACCAGTGGTGTACCACAGGGATCAGTATTAGGTCCTCTGCTATTCCTAATCTACATTAATGATTTAGATTCTGGTATAGTAAGCAAACTCGTTAAATTTGCAGGGACACAAAAATAGAGGAGTGGCAAACACTGTTGAAGCAGCAAAAGGTCATTCAAAATGATCTAGACAGCATTCAGCATTGGGCAGACACATGGCAAATGAAATTTAATAGAGAAAGTGTAAAGTATTGCATGCGGGCAATAAAAATGTGCATTATAAATATCATATGGGAGATAGTGAAATTGAAGAAGGAACTATGAAAAAAAACCTCGGAGTTTATGTTGACTCAGAAATGTCTTCATCTAGACAATGTGGGAAGCTATAAAAAAGGCTAACAAGATGCTTGATATATTGTGAAAGTGTTGAATTTAAATCAAGGGAAGTAATGTTAAAACTCATCAGTAAGACCTCACCTAGAATATTGTGTTCAGTTCTGGTCACCTCATTACAAAAAGGATATTGCTGCTCTAGAAAGAGTGCAAAGAAGAGCAACCAGAATTATCCATGTTTAAAAGGCATGTCGTATGCAGACAGGCTAAAAGAATTGAATCTATTCAGTCTTGAACAAAGAAGACTACGTGGCGATCTGATTCAAACATTCAAAATCCTAAAAGGTATAGACAATGTCAACCCAGGGACTTCTTTGACTTGAAAAGAAAACAAGGACCAGAGGTCATAAATGGAGATTAGATAAAGGGGCATTCAGAACAGAAAATAGGAGGCACTTTTACACAGAGAGAATTGTGAGGGTGTGGAACCAACTCCCAGTAATGTTGTTGAAGCTGACACCCTGGGATCCTTCAAGAAGCTGCTGATGAGATTCTGGGATCAATAAGCCACTAACAACCAAACGAGCAAGATGGGCTGAATGGCCTCCTCTCGTTTGTAAACTTTCTTATGCTCTTATGTTATTATGTGGGGTTCCAGCGGCTCGTCAAACTGTCCCTGGCACTTCCCCAGCACGCACATGGGGCCCAGCGACCCAGCGCAGGGTCCGAACGGCTCACCAAATGATCCCTGGCACCTCCCCAGCCCACGCATGGGGCCCAGCGACCCAGCGCGGGGTGCCAGCGG
Source organism: Huso huso (assembly GCA_036884735.1). Lineage (NCBI taxonomy): Eukaryota > Metazoa > Chordata > Actinopteri > Acipenseriformes > Acipenseridae > Huso > Huso huso. The sequence continues at coordinate 14,300 of JAHFZB010001027.1, forward strand.
CTCGCCAAATGGTCCCTGGCACTTCCCCAGCGCGCGCACGGGCCACAGCGACTTCGCGCGGGGTCCCAACGGCTCATCAAATGGTCCCTGGCTCCTACCCAGCACACGCACAGGGCCTAGCAACCACGCGCGGTGTCCCAGCGGCTCGCAAATGTTCACTGGCACATCCCCAGTGAGCGCACGTGCCCAGCACCAGGAGCCGGGTCCCAGTGGCTTCCCAAATGGTCCATGGCCTCCCAAGCGCAAGCACGGGCACTGCGACTTCGCCCGGGGTCCCAGCGGATCGCCAAATAATCCCTGCCACCTCCCCAGCGCGTGCACGGGGCTCAGCAACACCGCACGGGGTAACAGCGACTCGCCAAATGGTCCCTGGCCCCTCCCCCAGCTGCACACACGGGACCAGCCCTGGCCACCCAGCTGGGTCTCAGCGGCTCGCCAAATGATCCTTGGCACCTCCCCAGCGCGCCCACGGGGCCGAGCGACCCCACATGGTGTCGCAGCGGCTCGCCAAATGATACCTGGCACATCCCCAGCACGCACACGGGCCCCAGAGACCCCGCACTGGGTCGGAGCGACTTCGCGCGGGGTCCAAGCAGATCGCCAAATGGTCCCTGGCACATCCCCAGCGTGCGCACTGGGCCCAACGACCCTGCACGGGGTCCCAGCGACACACCAAATGGTCCCTGGCACCTCCCCAGTGTGCACACGAACCCCAGCGATATCGCGCGTTGTCCAAGCGGCTTGCCAAACTGTCTCCAGCACCTCACCAGCACGCGTGAGGGGGGCCCAGCGACATCACATGGTGTTCCGGCGTGCTCGCCAAATTGTCCCTGGCACCTCCCCAGCACACACATGGGGCCCCAGAGACCCCCGCCAAATGGGTCCAAGCACCCCCACCAAATGGTCCCTGGCACATCAATCCCCAGTGCATGCACGGGCCCCAGCGAGTTCGCGCGTAGTCCTGGCAGCTTGCCAAATGGTCCCTGGCACCTCCCCAGCACACACGGGCCCCAGAGACCCCCGCCGGATCCAAGCGACCGCCAAATGTTCCCTGGCACATCCACAGCGCCAGCACGGGCCCCAGCGACTTTGCGCGGGGTCCCACTGGCTCGCAAATGGTCCCTGACACATCTCCAGCTCCCGCACAGGCCCCAGCGACATCGCGCGGGGTCCCAGCGGCTTGCCAAATGGTCCCTGGCCCCTCCACAGCGCTCACAGAGTCCAGCGACCACGCGAGGGTCCCATCGGCTTGCCAAATGATCCTTGCACCTCCCCAGCACGCACACGGGCCCCAGAGATCCCACACGGGCTCCCAGCGCCTCGCCGAATTGTCCCTGGCACCTCCCCTGCACGGGCATTGGCCACAGCGACACGTGGCATGGGCCACGCGGGGTCCCAGCATCACACCAAATAGTCCCTGGCACCTCCCCAGTGCGCACAAAAACAGAAGTCCTTTTGCACGTGGTCCCTGTGGCTCACAAATGGTTCCTGACACATCCCCAGCATGCCAAATGGACCCTGGCACCTCCCCAGCACACACACGGGCCCAGGCGTGGAGTCTCAGCAGCTCGCCAAATGGTCCCTGGCACCTCCCCAGCGATCGCACGGGCCCCATCGACCAGGCGTGGAGTCCCAGCACCTCGCCAAAAGGTCCCTGGCACCTCCCCAAAGTGCGCACGGGGACCAGCGACTTCACGCAGGGTCCCAGCAGCTCGCAAATGGTCCCTGGAACATCCCCAGCGTGTGCACGGACCCCAGCGACTTCACGCAGGGTCCCAGCAGCTCGCCAAATGGTCCCTGGCACCTCCCCAGTGCGCGCACGAACCCCAACGTCTTTGCACGTGGTCCCAGTGGCTCGCAAATGGTTCCTGACACATCCCCAGCATGCGCACGGGCCACAGCGACTTCACGCAGGGTCCCAGCAGCTCGCAAATGGTCCCTGGAACATCCCCAGCGTGCGCACGGACCCCAGCGACCAGGCGTGGAGTCTCAGCAGCTCGCCAAATGGTCCCTGGCACCTCTCCAGCGATTGCACAGGTCCCATCGACCAGGCGTGGAGTCCCAGCGGCTCGCCAAAAGGTCCCTGGCACCTCCCCAAAGTGCGCACGGGGACCAGCGACCCCACGCAGGGTCCCAGTGTCACAACAAATGGTCCCTGGCATCTCCCCAGCGGGCGCACGGTCCCAGAGGCTCACAAATGGTCCCTGGCACATCCCCAGCGCATGCACCGGACCCAGCAAACCCCTCGCGTGATCCCAGCTGCTCGCCAAATGATCCCTGGCACCTACCCAGCACACACACAGGCCCCAGAGACCCCGCGCGGGGTCCCAGAGGCTCGCCAAACGGTCATTGGCACTTCCCCAGCACAGGCACGGATCCCTGCGACACCGCGCCGGGTCCCAGCGGATTGTCAAATAATTCCTGGCACCTCCCCAGGGCGTGCACGAGGCCCAGCGACCCCGCACGGGGTCCCAGCGGATCACCAAATGATTCCTGGCACCTCATCAGCACGCACACGGGCCACAGCAACCCCACGCGGGGTCCGAGCGGCTCACCAGATGGTCCCTGGCACCTCCCCAGCGCGCGTATGGGTCCCAGCCACCCCGAGCGGGTTCCCAACGGCTGATCAAATGGTCCCTGGCACCTCACCAGGACGCGCACGTGGCCCAGCGACTTTGCGTAGGGTTCCAGCGTCACACCAAATAGTCCCTGGCACCTCCCCAGCACACACACGGGCCCCAGAGACCAGGCGTGGAGTCTCAGCAGCTCGCCAAATGGTCCCTGGCACCTCCCCAACGATCGCACGGGCCCCATCGACCAGGCGTGGAGTCCCAGCGCCTCGCCAAAAGGTCCCTGGCACCTCCCCAAAGTGCGCACGGGGACCAGCGACTTCACACAGGGTCCCAGCAGCTCGCAAATGGTCCCTGGAACATCCCCAGCGTGCACACGGACCCCAGCGACCAGGCGTGGAGTCTCAGCAGCTCGCCAAATGGTCCCTGGCACCTCCCCAGCGATTGCACGGGCCCCATCGACCAGACGTGGAGTCCCAGCGGCTCGCCAAAAGGTCCCTGGCACATCCCCAAAGTGCGCACGGGGACCACGGGGACAACAAATGGTCCCTGGCATCTCCCCAGCGGGTGCACGGTCCCAGAGGCTCACAAATGGTCCCTGGCACATCCCCAGCGCGTGCACCGGACCCAGCAAACCCCTCGCGGGATCCCAGCGGCTCGCCAAATTATCCCTGGCACCTACCCAGCACACACACGGGCCCCAGAGACCCCGTGCGGGGTCCCAGAGGCTCGCCAAACGGTCATTGGCACTTCCCCAGCGCAGGCATGTGTCCCAGCGACACCGCGCCGGGTCCTAGCGGATTGTCAAATAATTCCTGGCACCTCCCCAGGGCGTGCACGAGGCCCAGCGACCCGCACGGGGTCCCAGCGGATCGCCAAATGATCCCTGGCACCTCATCAGCATGCACACGGGCCACAGCAACCCCACGCGGGGTCCAAGCGGCTCGCCAGATGGTCCCTGGCACCTCCCCAGTGCGCGAATGGGGCCCAGCCACCCCGAGCGGGGTCCCAGCAGCTCACAAATGGTCCCTGGCTCATCCTCAGCGCGCGCAGGGGCCCAGCGACTTCGCGCCGGGCCCCAGCGGCTTACCAAATTGTCCATGGCCCCTGCCAAGCGTGCGCACGGGGCCC
>JAHFZB010000155.1:0-125096 GCA_036884735.1 Huso huso
AAAAAAGCGCTGGTCGGCATAGATAAGCAAAGAGCTGAGACGAATGGGGCCGCAGTGGATCTCGGCGCTCTGTTGTCGCAGGCTGCTGCCCAGGCGGAGGAGTCTGCCTGCATTGAAGCACAGTCTCCTCGGCCGGCGAGCCTGCAGGTCTCTCGCAAGGACTCTCTGTTGAGTTCCGCAGCTGGTGAGACAGACTCTGACAGTGCAGGGGAAGGGGATTTTACTGATGATTCGCAAGTTGATGATAGCAGAATATATAGCGCTCAAAGCATAAAAGCTTTTCTAACTGAAACTAAAGGAAAAAAAAAAATTGTCATTGAGGATTTTTTCCTGATTTGAAGCAGTTTGAATCGATGGGCAGGCTGATATTACAGAATGCCGGGTTAGCTGAGTTTAGTGAAGCTGAATGTTACAGACTAAAAGAAATGGTTAAGTACTGTCCGTAGTGTTTTAAAATAAGTACCATGTTTAGTTTTTTTGAAACTCCCTTTTTTTTCTCTGTTGTATTGTTGTTATCTACTGTATGTTCTCTTCTTGTTTCTCTCTCCCCTTTTGCTTTCATGAACTCTTTAAAAATAGGTAGTCTCAATGTAAATGGTGTTCGTGGTTTAAATATGAGAGGCAGTCTTTAAGTTTATTGAACAGAAAAAACTAACTGTTAGTTTCTTACAAGAGACGCATTCTGATATTTCTAATGAAATTGAATGGAGGAAAGAATGGAAGGGAGAAATTTGTTTTAGCCATGGGTCTAATTTAAGTGCAGGGGTAGCGATTTTATTTTCGGAATTTTTTAAACCTGATTATTTTAAAGTAATTGATGTTTTTAGAGGCTGAATTTTAATGGTGGAGGCCAATTTTAAAAATAACTCTTTTATTTTTATTAATATATATGCTCCTAATAATGCTCAGGACAGGAGTGATATGTTTACTGTTCTTGATAAAATGCTGGCAGGCTGTGGGGCACAAGAGATTGTGATTATTGGGGGTGATTGGAATTGCACTGTGGATTATAAAGTAGATAGGAACAATGTGGAGCCCAGTCCACAATCAGCTAAACAGCTTCTTCACATCATTGAATCATACAATTTGGTAGATGTCTGGAGGAATGCAAATAGTACTGCTAGACAGTATACCTGGTTAAAACCTGGCCCTAATCTAATTTCAATGGCCAGGCTGGATAGATTTTATACTTCCAGACATCATTTAAATTTGATTAAAGGCTGTTTTATCTCCCCCAGTGGCCTGTCCGACCATTGCCTCATTACATTGTCCTTATTTCTTCCTTCTGTAAAAATGCATAGTGCCTATTGGCACTTTAATAATAGATTATTACAGGATGGGTATTTTAAAGATTGTTTTAAATATTTCTGGACTGAGTGGAAAAAAAGAAAATCTTGTTTTAAATCCCTGAGGCAGTGGTGGGACATAGGCAAGATCCAAATAAAGATCTTTTGTCAGCAGTACACTGAGAATGATACAGGCAGCTTGAATGACTCTATGGAAAAGCTGGAGGTGGAGATTCTGGGGCTTTATAAAGATCTGGAATCTCAACCAAATAGCAGGCTGTTAGAAGACCTGAAATATAAAAAAACAGTCATTGGTTGACCTACTGGACATGAAGGTACAAGGAGCACTGGTCCTTTGCTCTCGGTCCAGGGTTTGACAGAGGTGGACAAGCCAACAAAGTTCTTCTTTGGTTTGGAGAAGAAAGCAGCAAAGAGCAGGGTGATTCACTGTTTGAAAACCCCTGCAGGTCAGGTGAGGGAGGACCCAGTGGAGATTTGTAGGTTTGCTACAGTTTTTTATAAAAACTTATTCGCAGCAGAAGCTGAGAGAAACGCACAAGAGATCAAGCTGTTCCTGCATGATCTCCCACAGATTCCACAGGAGGAGGCAGCAGACTTGGAACCCCTGCTTACATATAATGAGCTCACTGATGCAATGCAGCAAATAAAAAACGGTAGAGCGCTGGGACTAGATGGGATCACCGTGGAATTTTACAAAGAATTCTGGGCTTTGCTGGGGTGGGAGCTGTACATGGTGCTGCTGGAGAGCATCAAGGAGGGGTTGCTGCCTCTGAGCTGTCGTGGGCGGTGATCACCCTGCTCCCCAAGAAAGGAGATCTGAGTTACTTGAAGAACTGGAGACCAGTGTCCATCCTCTGTCTCGATTATAAGATCCTGTCGAAAGCCCTGGGGAACCGTTTGAAGAAAATCATGGAGTCAGCGGTCCAGTCAGATCAAACTTATTGTGTTCCTGGTAGGTCAATTTTGACAATATTTACTTAATTCGAGACCTTTTGGCAGCCTCCAAGCAGCTTTAAATCCGGTCTGATTTCCTTGGACCAGGAGAAAGCTTTTGACCGGGTTGATCACCAGTATTTGTTTAAGGTGTTAGAGGCCTTAGGGCAGTCCGCTTCATAGAGTTTGTTCAGTTGTTGTACTGTCGTGTTTTCAGTGTACTAAGATTAATGGTGGCCTGAGTGAACCCATTCCAGTACAGAGAGGTATCAGGCAGGGCTGCCCCCTGTCTGGTATGCTCTACTCCCTTTCAATTGAACCCCTCCTACATAGGATTAGGCAGTTGTTGTCTGGCATCCCGATCCCGCCAACCCTTCCCAGGCTGTCAAGGTCTCTGCCTATGCAGATGACCTGACAGTGTTTGTGTCCAGTAGGCAGGATGTGGAGATTCTGTGTGACTGTCAACGTCAGTTTGAGAAAGTCTCCTCTGCTAAGATTAATTGGAATAAAAGTAGTGCCCATTTGGTGGGGTCTTGGGGTGGCAGCTCGCCCCCTGACCTCCCGGGTAGGGCTACAGTGGAGCCACTCGGGCCCTAAGATCCTGGGGTTTTCCTGGGCGAGGAGAGGGATCTCCAAAAGAAATTGGGAGGGACTGTTAGAGAAGGTGAGGGGGTGGGTTACAAGCCTGGCACTGGCTCCTGCCACAGCTGTTATTCAGAGGAAAGGTTCTAGTAATTAACCTGGTAGCCTCCATGCTGTGGCACAAATTAGCGTGTCTCGATCCCCCGCCCGTGCTTATTAAAGAAATACAGAAAATGCTGCTGCAGTTCTTCTGGCATGGGATGCACTGGGTAAGGAAGGGGATTCTGTACCTGCCCGTACAGGAAGGGGGGCAGGGTCTCATTGACATCAGCAGCAGGATCGTAACGTTTCGTCTGCAGGTCGCCCAGATGTTCCTGTACCCCCCTGACCCCCCCCCCCCCTGCCCTGGATGCTGTTTGCAGCAGCTATCCTGCAGTGTGTGGGGAGACTTGGGTACGATAGACACTTGTTTGTTTTGCATACACCAAGTTTGGATCTGTCTCTGCTCCCTCGGTTTTATAGGAGTGTTTTCAGTGCTTGGCAGCTTTTAAAGATTTCTAGGAATTGTAGTGATTTTAATTGTTTTTGGTTTTTAGAAGAGCCCTTAGTGTTTAATCCCAGTTTAAGAATAGAGCTTTTAAAGTCTAAAAGTTTTATTTCTTTACTAATTACAGCAGTCTTAAGAAAGGTGAGGGATTTTATTGATTTTAATAGTTTTAGCTGGATAAGTGCAGACACCCTATCTACTTGTCTAGGTTTCAGATCTGTAAGAGTCTTAACAAGTTTTCTTTCAGATTTGAGAGAGTCCTCCCTCTTGCAGCAATAGAGAGAATAAATCAGTTTTTTCTCGAGCATTGTTGGCCAGACAGTGACACTAATTTTTCCCTCTTTTTAGTGTCCCTTCTGTTACTCAGGATCCTGATAAACCAGGCCACCTACTGAACCTTAACAGCCTGTCTAGTCTCTCTCTCTCCACAGTGGATAAAAAGCAGCTGTATGAAGTCTGTGTAAAGTACAACATTATCCACAGCTGCAGTCTCTCCTGACACCCCGTGGAGAGAGCGTCTCACTGTGGAGGAGAGCGTGAGACCTGCCTGGCGAAGCCTCTATAAACTGCCGCTCCCCAAGAGGTCAGGGGATCTCAGTGGAGGATCCTCCATGCCACCATTGCTACCAACGCCTTTTTGAATATCCTGGACCCTCAAGTGCGAGATCAATGCCCGTTCTGCACTGAGAGAGAGACAGTGTTTCATTATTTTCTTTACTGCCATAGATTACAGACGTTGTTTGCTGCACTGAAGAGAATCTTCTTTGATTTTTCCTGGAGTTCTCTCACATTGTTTTCATCTTTGGGGTGCAGTACAGTCAGAAGCATAAGTACCGTTGCCAACTGGCAAATTTTCTGTTAGGGCAGGCCAAGCTGGCTATCCTGAAAAGTAGGAAGAGCCAGGTTGAGCATGGAAATGCACAGAGCGCTGTCTCAGTGTTCAAGACTCTCGTAATGTCCAGGATTAAACTTGATTTTTGTTTTTATAAAATGACTAAAGACTTGGACAAATTCATCTTGATTTGGGGTGTGGGTGGTGTGCTCTGTGATATTGAAAATGAGGAACTGTTTTTATATTTATAAAGGCTCTTTTAAATTTATGGTTTTATTTTATTCCTGGGACATATTTTAGTGTTGGTGGAATGAGATGAGCTTTCTTGTTTTGTTAGTTTTCTTTATCTGATTTGTTTATTGTCTTTCAAAATTTGTTAATAAAGGCTTGTTAAAAATCAAAAAAAATCTCTCTCTCTCTCTCTCTCTCTCTCTCTCTCTCTCTGTGTAGTTAATTTTTTTTAGGATTTGAAAGCTATGACAGAAGAAAACGAAGCATATAACTTCAATGTTTTCATCATTCCTGGAGAGAACACATCAATCCTTCGTTGGCTCAATGATGGAGAAACTCTTAGCAATCCAGTTCATGCGCTCGATTCCCGCAGTTAGAGCTGATTAAACACAGTCAGCCAGCGACCCAATCCTTGCAGTGGAAATTGGCTGGTAAGGCATGTGAAAAGGCGAGTGAACAGCTTGGCAAACTTACTGCATCCTGAGGACTTACCGAACATCACACTCCAGGAAGAAATGTTGACCAGCCCTGTGCAGTCGTGAATGCAGAAGGAAGCATCTGTCCACTGAACACCTGCTTTCTCGATTCTCTATCAAAGCCTGTGTGACGCCATGCCTTTGGGACTGACAGGGTATTGCATTTTTTTTCTATATGACATACACTTATCGCTTTGTCATAGTAGTACAACTGTCTGTCTGCATGGCCACTGAAGATCATTCAGCAAGGATGTAGTTAGCACACTGTGGTACTATTCTATGGGTCTCAGTCTCCTTTCTGCTATTTTCAGTCTGTTATTCTGTGTAATTGAGGGTGTCATTGAAAAACCTGCAATTTCAGATTAACCTCAGTTGTCTTAGAAAAAATTCTATTGATTTGTCTTAAAAAGAAAATTGCAAAAAACCATAGTTTTTTTTTTCAATCTCTGTCTCTCTCCTCTCTGCAGTTATTAAAATAGTGAGTTTTCAGTTTAACAATTACTTTTTTTGCTTGATTATTAATGTATATAGGCAATATGTAAAACAATGTCTCGTCTATATTGATGTGATATACTTTAAATTCATCTAATCTAAAGATGATAACTCTGGACCCAGAGCTCCGCTCCGGTTTAACAGGTATAATTAAATTATGAATAGCTTTATTATCTGCCACAAGGGGGCAGTATTAACACAATAAACTGCACGGTGGACCACAGTAACACCACAGGTAGTTTTATAAAGGCAATTTTGAAATGGAGCCAAAAACGTAGTGCAGGTGTTTGTTCCAGCGAGGTCCTTAATTATTCAATCTAGACCATGAAAACCTGGTCAAGTCCTGAAGTACAGAATTATTATTTAAGACTGTATTTTAGCTGATTAGTTTAGTTTATTCACTTTGTGCCCCCAGGCAGGGCCAGCACAGGTACGTCTCAATACTGCAGCATCAATACAAAGAGAGGCTGAGGTAAACCATATTCAATAAAATAACAATACAGCAATAAAATAATTCCAAACAATTACTATACATCCAGAAATAACACAGAGACACACACACACACACACACAAACTCACACACACACACACACACACACACACAGACTCACACACACACTCACACACTGACACTCATACAGACACACACACACACACACAGACACACAGACAGACTCACACACACAGTCTCTCTCATACAAACAGACACACACACACACACACACACACACACACACACACACAGACACACACACAGACAGACTCACACACAGTCTCTCACACAAACACAGACACACACACACACACACACACAGACACACAGACAGACACACACACACAGTCTCTCTCACACACAACACACACACACACACACACACACACACACACACAGACAGACTCACACACACAGTCTCTCTCACACAAACAGACACACACACACACACACACACACACACACAGACAGACACACAGACAGACTCACACACACAGTCTCTCTCACAAACAGACACACACACACACACACACAGACAGACACACAGACAGACTCACACACACTCTCTCTCACACAAACAGACACACACACACACACACACACAGACAGACACACACACAGACACACACACACACACACACACACAAACACACACACACACACACAGACACACAGACAGAGACACACACACACAGTCTCTCACACAAACAGACACACACACACAGACAGACACACAGACAGACACACACACACTCTCACACACACACACACAGACTCATTCACACACACACACACACAGACACACACACACACTCACACACTGACACTCACACACACACAGACAGACACACACACACACACACACACAGACACACAGACAGACTCACACACAGTCTCTCTCACACAAACAGACACACACACACACACAGACTCTCACACACATACACACACACAGACACTCACACACACAGACAGACACACACACTCTCTCACAGACTCTCTCTCACACACACACATTACTTCTAGAAGTAACAGAACAAAATCTGAAACCATTCCATTTTTTTATTCTACTTCTGAATTATATATGTTTTATTTTTAACATTTCACTTAAAATAATGTATTATTAATGAAGAAATGAGAAAGTGTTTTTGTGTGGTGCAAAGAGGTCATTAGGTCCTCCCAAGAATTGAAAATAACAAGCAGACACCAGTACACACACAGACACACACAAGTACAGACAATGGCACACAGACACAGACAGACTCTCTCTCTCACACACAGACACATACAGACACAGACCGACTCTCTCTCTCTCTCTCTCTCTCTCACACACACACACACACTCTCGCACACACACACATAGACAGACTCTCACACACATACACACACAGAGAGACAGACACACACACACAAGCCTATTGTGGCGTTTCTTTCTGATCCCAGTGCGCGATCATATACCTCCCACGGAGGAGAGTCGGAAATCGTTAATAAAGCAAGCTGGAGACGGGAGGCGGTGTAAACCGCGAAAGATACACACCGTGACACAGTCAGGGCCTTTGCCATTTCTGCCTGTCGGGTCACAACCTGCTTAGGTCCTGATGGACACACACACACACACACACACCCACACACCACACGCACACACCGATTCATCAGCGAGAGAGCACAGAAGCCGAGAAGCGACTGAGCCGCACAGGGAATCGACCCACCCCCGAGAACTAGATTTAAACAACCCGGCTCGCCCAAGAGGAACGATAACCAGCGACAATAACATATGAAAAGTCATGCACTGAGGGATCGGCGGAACAGCTACACGAAAATAAGAGCAGGAGGCAACGCAGGTGATTTACCACTATAAAACAAACCAAAGAGACTGGAAACATAACTGAGAAACACTGAAATGTGTATCTATAGTTTCAATACCATAAGCGGGTATTACAAGGCAATGCATCTGCAGCATCTTTAATGATTCGGATTCGCTGTCGTTTATTTTAGTTTTTGGACCAGCACCGAACCGCGATTTTGGGAATCTGTTTATCACTTCAGCACCCTCCCTCTGGTCGATCATATCCCAAGAGATACCCCAGCAATAACCGCGAACCGAGCCTCGGTTTCAGAACACAGGCTGTCACATTCCGGGTCCAGATTCCTTTGACACAGCCGCCGAGGGCAAGGGAAGAACCTCTCAAGCCGAAACATGTACTGCCATGCCGGGGGCGCGCTCTTCCTGTTATTCGGTAAGACTTTTACCTTCTCTGCGCAAGCATGGTCAGATCGAGTCCCTCCAGGCTATCCTACATACCCTCTTTGAATAGACAGACAGGTAGATCGATCACGGTCCATTCCCCCTGATTCGGTTCCCATGCTGAATTAGGTTATTCTGCAGTGCCATACGCACATTATAGTTGCGCGTAAATCGGTCATCTGAATCGTTCTATAATGGTTCAGATGGACCGTTTGAGAATTGAAGATTCTGTTCTAATTAGCCAGCTCTAAAGCCAAGCTAACAGAAAGTATGTCGGTATACGTTTTTTTTTTTTTTTTTTTTTAATGACACAATTTGGAAATCATATTGCATGGAAGGGACGGGAACAAGACTACACTGTAAGTCTCATGCAGCGGATTGCAAACGCGTTTTAGTATTTATATTTGTGAGTTTATGAACAATTAAAACAAGCAACAAGATGTGTTAAATATGTTACATAAAACAGTGTTTGTATGCATCTGGTTTTACAGCTTGCGTACTTATGCAGGTACTGTATGCATCTGATTCCGTTTGAAATAGTATTACTGTACCTTTACCTGGAACCGGGGTTATAACATTCTGGAACGATTTGAGCATCCTTCTGTAGAGTTCTAGAACGAGTTACCTGGACTATTCTGGAATGGGTGAGAAGATCGCCATACAGAACGGGGCGGGTTCCTTAATTCCGACACACGGAGAATCGAACGGCTGTGTTTGTGTCGCGAGTTCTACAGAACACCGTGTATGTGTTTGATCCCTAATGAATTAACATGCTGGTGACATGCAGTCCAATGGTCATTGCTTTGTTTGATAGAATTTTGCATTCTAGTCGTTGCCCGAAGAGAAAAGGCAGCGCGGGTACACTATCCAGCCCCCCCAGAATAGGATGCAGTGCACGATGCCTCTCCCCGGGACTGCTAATCGGCGCGAGTTCAGTTGTGTGGGAGATAAAAATGAAAGTCGTGCTTGTGTCCACGCGAGCTACGTTGTTTTGTCGTGCTACTGCTTCGTAAATCCATTTGATTAATGATCCAGAAGTTGATTGACCATTCTGGGAGAGAAATAATGACACTTCTAGTAATTAATTATACGAAAAGTCTAGCTGGAACTTTTATTTCCGAGTGTGAAAATGTTTTCAATAACAGGGATGTATGTTCTAATCCAGGCTATCGTGGTAGCGTGGCCAGGGAAAGTATGGGATGAGTTCAGAGAATGCAGATTAAACTGACCAAGTCAAGGAGCCAATGTTTTTAATAGTACTGCCTGATACATTAAGAATGTCAGCCTCTATTGTGCATTGTTTGACTAAGACCTTTTTGTATCATTTTTATTACAGCAGTTTTCTTTATAATATCAATTATTTTTTAAGATATCTTGAAACAAACCTCCCTCTCAGTCACTGCACAGTGTAATTTGTCTCAATGCTTGTCGTTTATGGTTTAAGTGTTATATTACAGCACATGACTGAGTGATACATGCAGAGGATACAACGCTTTCAGTGTCTTCAGCTTCTTTGTTTATGGTGAATTGGTTATATTTGATCAGTTATTTTTTAAGACTTATTTTGTATTTAAAAACGTCGTCTACCGATATCTATACATTTTAGAAGTAATTATTCATTGGTACTCAAATTGGGTTCATTTTTGTAACGTTTACACCCGGCTGCGCATATACCTGCACCCCTGATTTTAATAATGTGATAATTACGTGATGCGGTCAGAATTGACCCCTAAATACCCAACCCCACGCCGTCAGGTCACTGTAATTTAATAAGGTCGCTTTTAGAAACGTGCCAGCCTCTGTTATAAACGGGTTTTCATTGTTTTTCTATGACGCTTTGATTATATTAAACAGTCGAGCGGTGTGTTGTGTACCAGCACCGTTTAACCACTTTTTAAAACGAACCCCGTTTTCATGCAGACTGTCCACTCCTTAGACTCGTAATAATACCCCATATTATGAATGCAAGAGATTGATATTACCAGGAGAATATATAATCAGGAGGCAGACCACCTTATACCAGGGAGCGAAAATAAACGCGTTTTACTTCAGAATACAGTCGCTCAGAACGGATTGTAATGAGGTCCAAAACTGGTTCTGAAACTATTAAAATAGTGTTCTATATAGAACCATCAGAACCGTATTAGAGGTTCCAAATACGCAGCATCCCGTTACTGAGCCCGCAGTGGTTCTGTTTTGGAGTTATACAGAACCCTGCCTGGTTCGATATGTATACCAATGGTTCTTTCCGGAACACACGAGATGCGCGTTCAGAGGAGCCCTTAAGAACAATACGGTTATCTTTTCTTTAACATGTGTAGACTAGATGATAAAATGATCTAGCATTAGAATCGAGAGAAAGATAAACCCGCTTTTAGGTGCTGCATAGCAGGCAGTTGTAACATATTCGAGGTGGGAGGACGGATATAAACAGGTCACATTTATAGCACAACCACCGGGCCCTTAAACCAGACCACAGTATGCAGAAAACAATCTTTAGGATTTTCTTTTTTTCTTTAACCCTTTCATCCATGGGGACAGATAAAAAAAAAAAACTCTCTAGTCTGAGGAGACTGTGTGGTCCAGTGGTTAAAGAAAAAGGCTTGTAACCAGGAGGTCCCCGGTTCAAATCCCACCTCAGCCACTGACTCACTGTGACCCTGAGCAAGTCACTTAACCTCCTTGTGCTCCGTCTTTCAGGTGAGATGTAATTGTAAGTGACTCTGCAGCTGATGCATAGTACACACACCCTAGTCTCTGTAAGTCGCCTTGGATAAAGGCGTCTGCTAAATAAACTAATAATAATATATGTGATGCCATTGTTTCCCCATATAAAGCAATTGAGAAATCTGTCTATTATGTGCTCATAACGGTTAGGAAATGGTTTGTTGAACCTCCTTTAAGGAAATCCCAAGTGTTGTCTGTGTGACACATAAACACTTGCTCACCCTGTTGTGTAATTTTAGCCTGGATTAAGCTATTTGCAGCCTATTCACTCCATCTCCCCTTTCATCTAATAGAGTCAGTCCCTCTGTCTTTCAATCTAAACCCGCAGTGTGCGAACCCTAACACATAATTCCTCGGTGTCTTGTGTGCAGTATACTAATATACTTCCCTTGGTTTAGTCATCAGCAAGAAAGCAAGCCCTGATGGGACACAAGCTTTCTCCCCTTGAACCCCGCTGCAGCGACGCTGACGTATGTCCAGGCTCGCTGTGCTGTGTCTTCCTGCAGCGCTAGCATGTTCTAGCAATTCCTAATGTGTGATGAGCTCTGGAGTGTGGGAGCTGCGGGTTGGTGTTGTCCCGCTCAGAGCCCTCTGTTTGTTTTGTTTGGTAGGTGTGTTTTCTGGCACAGAGGGAGCTGATTTCTTTAAGTAACACCTCCTTTCCCTTTCTCTGAACTCCAACACAATATACATGTTCACTCCAGAGTGCTGTACAGTTATATAAACACGTGGAGCTGGATGTCTTTGCACTGTGCAAAGCAAATAGCCTTTTAAATATGTGTTTTAAATAGAGGGCCATGACCCTGATAATAACTGCTTTCTTGCATTGCCCTGTATGTGAAATAGTAGTTCTAACTTTACAAGTGCACACACCTCCATTCATAAGAACACAAAGAGCTCCTTTGTAAGCCAACAGGAATCTGACCGTGCATATTCAAAAGAGCGGAAATGTGTGCTCCTGAATTAACCTGATCTATGCATCTGATTTCAACAGTTTATGACACAGGGAAGATAACCAACCATGTATTATCCTCTCCTGTGAATGTGTAACTGTTAGACAGATCTAATGTATATGTGATCGCAAAAAGTCCCCATGAGGTGGTAGGAAAACCTGATCAAACCTACAAACCTACAAAGGCCATGATCCTGCAAACGTAGTGTAGACATCATCCATGGTACCTACTGACTGTATAGACAAACGTGTGTGCATGTGTGTGTGTGTGTGTGTGTGTGTGTGTGTGTGTGTGTGTGTGTGTGTGTGTGTCTGTCTGTCCTGTGTGTGTGTGTGTGTGTGTGTGTGTGTGTGTGTGTGTGTGTGTGTGTGTGTGTGTGTGTGTGTGTGTGTGTGTGTGTGTGTGTGTGTGTGTGTGTGTGTGTGTGTGTGTGTGTGTGTGTGTGTGTGTGTGTGTGTGTGTGTGTGTGTCTGTGTGTGTGTGTGTCTGTGTGTGTGTGTGTGTGTGTGTGTGTGTGTGTGTCTGTGTGTGTGTGTGTGTGTGTGTGTGTGTGTGTGTGTGTGTGTGTGTGTGTGTGTGTGTGTGTGTGTGTGTGTGTGTGTGTGTGTGTGTGTGTGTGTGTGTGTGTGTGTGTGTGTGTGTGTGTGTGTGTCATCTCTCTCAGTGCTCTATCCAAGTCAGCCAGGCTTACTGTCTTGCTCATTGTGCCTGAAACAGGGAGATGCAGCTTTTATATATTACAGCATGCCATTTAGTTTGAAGTTCAATTAAGACCCTTATGTGTGTTGTGTGTGTGTGTAAAGCATGGTGTGTGCATGTAAAGCACTGTGTGTGTGTATGTGCATATTAATAAACATGACAAACTGTGCTAAATGCAGGGTAAAACTGCAAAAACGCTGTGCAGAAATACTGGGATAAACCTTTATAAGGGAAGCAGACAACAATGCCTAATTATATTTCTTTTTTTCTCCTTTTAAAAAAAAAAAGCATGCCATTTAGTTTGAAGTTCAATTAAGACCCTTATACAAGTTCACCACAGTAAAAGCATGACAAAGCTTGTTTCATTAAAGCATGGTTTCAAAGCATGGTTTATTAGCACTGTAAAACCCATTAGTGTATGGCAATGGTTTATTAATAAACATGACAAACTGTGCTAAATGTTGGTTTCAAAAACGCTGTGCAGAAATGTTGGATAAACCTTTATTGGAGTGCTGTTGGTTTCAACAATTGGTTTATATTTCTTTTTTTCCTTTTTAGCAGTTAATTAGTGACCAGATTGGTTTTTGTTTCTGTTGGTTTCATTAGTGCTTCTGTTGGTTTCATTAGTGCTTCTGTTGGTTTCATTAGTGCTTCTGTTGGTTTCATTAGTGCTTCTGTTGGTTTCATTAGTGCTTCTGTTGGTTTCATTAGTGCTTCTGTTGGTTTCATTAGTGCGTCTGTTGGTTTCATTAGTGCTTCTGTTGGTTTCATTAGTGCTTCTGTTGGTTTCATTAGTGCTTCTGTTGGTTTCATTAGTGCTTCTGTTGGTTTCTGTTGGTTTCTGTTGGTTTCATTAGTGCTTCTGTTGGTTTCATTAGTGCTTCTGTTGGTTTCATTAGTGCTTCTGTTGGTTTCATTAGTGCTTCTGTTGGTTTCATTAGTGCTTCTGTTGGTTTCATTAGTGCTGCTCTTGGTTCTAGGGTTACTCGCATATGAAAGCATGAGAGATCTCAGCGGGATTGCATTGTCTGGAGTTGCATTGAATAGTGTTGTAGTGTCAGTCTTGTGTGCTCAGGCTGGTCTGGCTTGGCTTTTGTGACGTCAGCGCACAGCCCGGTGCACGCCTTGTTTTTATAATAGAGGAGCAGCTGTTCAGGATCCCCTGTTCAATCTCTTTGAAGAGCTGGCTCTGACTTCAAAAGCAGGTATCTTTTTAGTGCGTTTTTTTTTTTTTTTTTTTTAAAGCCTATTGAAGTAAAACTGCAGCATCACAAAAGGAAGTTGTAACTATCAATGGTGCTCCATTTAGAACCACTGGAAGTAACTCAATCAGCTCAATGACAAATGTTTCCACTGGAATGTCTTTCAGATCTTCACCCCTATTACGCTTCTTGATTTTATGCATTAGTAAATGTTTTTTTGGCTTCTCTTTCACTGTCCTTCCATAGTTCTGTCCTCGCTTGCGTAACAGGCTGTGTTTCAGTCCAGTTTGTTTACCACATCCCTCAAACAGTGTTGTTCACTGAGCATAGATTGTGTGTGTGTTGTTTTTCCTGGTCTAATTAAGTCTCTCAGGTAAGTCCCTACAGTAATCCTGTGAATGCAAACAAGCACTCCTTTCACAGGGTGAATGGTCAGACTGTACTCACTACCTCCGTCTCTCTCCTTCCTCATCCCTCTCCCTACCATTCCTTCCCCTTTTCAATTACTTTAATATAGTGGAATGAAAACATAGCCACAAGGGGAATTTTTGGTATGCTATCACATTCATAAGCTCTCTCTCTCTCTCTGTCTCCTCCTCTCTCTCTCTCTCTCTCTCTCTCTCTCTCTCTCTCTCTCTCTCTCTCTCTCTCTCTCTCTCTCTCTCTCTCTCTCTCTCTCTCTCTCTCTCTCCGACTCCTCCTCTCTCTCTCTCTCTCTGACTTCTCCACTGTCACTCTCACTCACTCTCTCTTGTTCCAGGGTTCCTGCTTGCTGTCATCCACAGTCTGGAGAACACCACAGAGCACACAACAGCACTGAAACGTGAGTCCCCACCCACCACTCCTGCAGTATCAGTCCCAGAGCAGTTTGCTGTCAGCTGTGTAAAATTGTCAGTACTGCATAAAAGACATGGTGTGCTTATAAGGGATACAGTCCAGCTTTAAACATGTATTTCAAGCAGGGAAAATCATTTTGGAAATACACTTTCAACTTAACTTTTGTTAATGTGGTGATCCTCAAACCCATCTGCAGTTTAGAATAGGAAATCCCCAGTGTGTGGCAGTCAGTGTGTGAGTTTGTGTGCTCCACTGCTGAAAGCAGCAGAATTGCCTGTGATTCAGAGATCTCAGCGGAGGAGCAGACAAAGAAAGAGAGGGGCCAGTTTCATGAATTCACATCTTTTGAAGTGTGTAAGGCACCCCCACTCTCATTGTCACAGCCAGTGACTGAGTGTCTAGGAGCCCCCCCACACACACACCTGGCTCTCAGGTGAGTCAGCTCGAGGAGGGGGGGGTGGGGAGGGGGGCTCCTAGACAATCAGTCACTGATTCCAGGAAAGAGATTCAGAGAGTTAGTCACTGTGCCTGCGTCAGGGAAAGTGGATCTGATATCACAGACAAACAATGACACGCACACACTGAGATAGAAACACACACACACACACACACACACACACACACACACACACACACACACACACACTCTGAGACAGATACACACTGAGATAGAGACAGACACACACACACACACTGAGATAGACGCACACACTGAGACAGACACAGAGACACACACACACTGAGACAGAGACACACACACACACACAGAGACACACACACACACTGACACACGCACACACTGAGATAGAGACAGACACAGAGAGACACACACACACACTGGACAGAGTCAGACACACACACACTGAGACAGACACAGAGAGACACACACACACACAGAGACAGACAGACACACACACAAGTGAGACACACACACACACGAAAACAAAGACAGACAGACACACACACAGTGAGACACACACACACTGACTCTCTCGCACACACACACACACACTAACTCTCTCACACACACACGCTCACACACACACAGCTCACACACACACACACACACACTGACACACACTGACACACCCTGTGAGACACACATACATACATACACACACACACACACACACCCTGTGTTCTATCTGCGGGACGCACACAGGACAATAGAGTGTAATGAATTGACAAATCCTTACTGTGACTGATGGATTCCTCACACAATTATAACTACTGTTTGTATTAAAGCTGTTTCTAAAGTGAGGAGTGTCTTGAACCCGTTCATTAAAACAGTATTTTAATGAACGAGGAGGATGATTGGCTCTGTGTGTGAGAGTCACTGTCAGTGTGTGTGTGTGGGATTCACTGTCAGTGTGTGTGTGTGTGTGGATTGGAATGTGTGTGTGTGTGTGGGATTCACTGTCAGTGTGTGTGTGTGTGATCCACTGTCACTGTGTGTGTGTGTGGATCACTGTCAGTGTGTGTGTGTGTGTGGGATTCACTGTCAGTGTGTGTGTGTGTGTGGGATTCACTGTCAGTGTGTGTGTGTGTGTGTGGATTCACTGTCAGTGTGTGTGGGATTCACTGTGTGTGTGTGTGTGTGGGATTCACTGTCACTGTGTGTGTGTGTGTGTGTGTGTGTGTGGATTCACTGTGAGTGTGTGTGTGTGTGGGATTCACTGTGTGTGTGTGTGTGTGTGTGTGTGGGATTCACTGTCAGTGTGTGTGTGTGTGTGTGGGATTCACTGTGAGTGTGTGTGTGTGGGATTCACTGTGTGTGTGTGTGTGTGGGATTCACTGTGTGTGTGTGTGTGTGTGGGATTCACTGTGTGTGTGTGTGTGTGATTGATTCACTGTCAGTGTGTGTGTGTGTGTGGGATTCACTGTGTGTGTGTGTGTGTGTGTGTGGGATTCACTGTCAGTGTGTGTGTGTGTGGGATTCACTGTCAGTGTGTGTGTGTGTGTGGGATTCACTGTGTGTGTGTGTGTGGGATTCACTGTGTGTGTGTGTGTGGGATTCACTGTCAGTGTGTGTGTGTGTGTGTGTGTGGGATTCACTGTCAGTGTGTGTGTGTGTGGGATTCACTGTCAGTGTGTGTGTGTGTGTGTGGGATTCACTGTCAGTGTGTGTGTGTGGGATTCACTGTGTGTGTGGGATTCACTGTGTGTGTGTGTGTGTGTGTGTGTGGGATTCACTGTCAGTGTGTGTGTGTGTGGGATTCACTGTCAGTGTGTGTGTGTGTGTGTGTGGGATTCACTGTGTGTGTGTGTGTGTGGGATTCACTGTCAGTGTGTGTGTGTGTGTGGGATTCACTGTGTGTGTGTGTGTGGGATTCACTGTCAGTGTGTGTGTGTGTGTGTGGGATTCACTGTCAGTGTGTGTGTGTGTGTGGGATTCACAGTGTGTGTGTGTGTGTGTGGGATTCACTGTCGGTGTGTGTGTGTGTGGATTGGGATTCACTGTCTGTGTGTCTGTGTGGGATTCACTGTCAGTGTGTGGGATTCACTGTCAGTGTGTGTGTGTGGGGGATTCACTGTCAGTGTGTGTGTGTGTGTGGGATTCACTGTCAGTGTGTGTGTGTGATTCACTGTCAGTGTGTGTGTGTGTGTGTGTGGGATTCACTGTCAGTGTGTGTGTGTGTGTGGGATTCACTGTCAGCTCAAAGCCATGGTGTGTGTGTCAAGATTCACTGTGTGTGTGTGTGTGTGTGTGTGATTCACTGTGTGTGTGTGTGTGTGTGTGGGATTCACTGTCAGTGTGTGTGTGATTCACTGTCAGTGTGTGTGTGTGTGTGTGTGGGATTCACTGTCAGTGTGTGTCTGTTTGTGGGATTCACTGTCAGCTCAAAGCCATGGGCTGAGAGCTCAAGATATGGGGTGTCTGTGTGTGTCTCAAAGAGTGTGTGTGTCAGTGTGTGTGTGCAAGTGTCTGTGTGTGTGTGTCAGTGTGTGTGTGAGAGTGTGTGTGTGCAAGAGTCAGTGTGTGTGTGTGTGTGTGCGAGTGTGTGTGTGTGTGCGAGTGAGTGTGTGTGTGCGAGAGTCAGTGTGTGTGTGAGTTGTAATTATAATTGTAAATGCAGCATAATTGTAATTGAACAAAATTGCATTGTAATTGTAATTGGCCCCAGGCCTGGTTTATATTAATATATTTCACTCATTAGAGGAGACCTCTTCTACAGTAAGGAACACCCTAGACTCAGTGTTCTGAACATTGAGGGTGACACTAACCAACTCCCCCCCACTCTCAGCCCCCCCCCAGGCCGCCGCAGTGCACTCTCACTTTGAGGACTGTCCCGACTCGCACAGCCAGTTCTGTTTGCAGGGAGCCTGCAGATTCCTGGTGCAGGAGAAGATGCCAGCCTGTGTGTAAGAGACCTGCCCGTCCCTCTGTGTGTCTGTGTGTCTGGCTCTCTGTGTGTCCATCCCTTTGTGTGTCCATCCCTCTGTGTGTCCATACCACTGTCTGTCCGTCCCGCTGTGTGTCCATCTCTCTGTGTGTCCTTTCCTCTGTGTGTCTGTCTCTCTGTCTTCCAGTCTGTCTCTTTGTGTGTCCATCTATATCTGTATGACTGCATATCCAGCTGGTTGTGTGTACTGCCTGCCTGTCTCTGCCTGCCTGCCTGCCTCTCTCTGCACAAACCGATTATTCAGATCAAGCTCTCCACAGGTGAGGGTCGCTGGTGTCGATCGGGCTGATTTGCCATTCCAAGTGAAAAAAGTGAAGAAACAGATGATTCCTGTGGAGAACTCGATTGATCTGTTTGTGCAGCACTTCTATCTGTCCGTCTGTGTGTCTCTGAGTCCTGAGACCTCTGTCTTTGTCTGTCCCCCTCTCCGTTCAATTCAGTTTGTGATTCTTTATTGCTGTGACGATGTAAACTGTATTAACCAGCCTGCCGTTGCCCGCCCCCCCAGGTGCCCCTCCGGGTTCATGGGCTCCCGCTGTGAACACGCTGACCTCCTCGCCGTGGTCGCGGCCGATCAGAAGCAGCAGACCATCGCCTCCCTGCTTGTGGGGGTGGTGGTGGGGAGTGTGCTGCTCATCCTGCTGTGTGTGCTGCTGCAGTGAGTATCTACAACACAGCCAGCGTCAGGACCAGAGCTGCCATTCTCCCGAGGCCACACAGAGCCTTCCAGCTCTAGCTGCAGTATTTATATTATTATTTGTTTATTTAGCAGACGCCTTTATCCAAGACTTACAGCCTTGAACCAGCATCAGCTGCAGAGTATTTATATGTCTCACCAAAAGACGGAGCACAAGGAGGTTAAGTGATTTGCTCAGGGTCACACAATGAGTCAGTGGCTGAGGTGGGATTTGAACAGGGGACCTCCAACAGACCTGTTTCTTTAAACTGGATGAACAGCCTCTTTTGTACTTTACCAGGGTTTTTACTATTCAAATCAATCTGTGTTACACAGCAAATGCAACAAAAATGAAACAACACAGGACTTTTTACCAGAATTTTTACATGAGCATCAGCATTGATGATGCAAAAATAAAACAACACAGGACACGACCTCGGTGTCCATGAACACAACACAACACAACACAGTACAATACACACAGCAACACAGACACAAAATCAGCTCAGTAGTTTTATTGACTAATATCTACCTCTCCCTCCCTCTCTCTCTCTCCTTATCTCTCTCCCTCTCCCCCCTCTCTCCCTCTCCCTCTCTCAGCTGCTGTGAGAAGCGTGGCCCCTGTGTTTGTGGTCGACCCCAATCTTGTCGCCATGAGAAACCAGACAGCCTGCTGAAGGGCAGGGCTTCCTGTTGTCATCCGGAAACAGGTACCCCATGGCAACCACCACATTTAAAACACACAGCAATATTGTATTATTATTATTATTATTATTGTTAGTAGTTTGTAGTGTAAGAATTTAGTAGGGAGAGTAGAAAAGTGAAGGTAACTCAGAGGTGTGTTTGGTTTGACTTGTGGTTATTTGAGAACAAGCCTGATGGACTAATCACACACAAAAAGTGTAGTCAGGGGGAGGGGGGAGATTTAACTCAGAGAGAGGTCACCTGGATCCTGGGAGGTTAGTGGAGCAGTGTGGTTATTTCTGTTCATACCAGCCTGAGAGGGAGAGGGGGAGAGAAGAGGGAGGGTAGAGGGGGAGCAATGGGGGAGGGAGGGGAGAGGTTGGAGAAAGGGAGGTTAGGGTAGAGGGAGAGGTATGAGAGAAGAGGGAGGGTAGAGGGGGAGCAATGGGGGAGGGAGGGGAGAGGTAGGAGAGGCGGGCGAAAGGGGAAGGACGGGAGAGGCAGGAGAGAGGGAGAGGTAGAAGAGGTAGGGAAGGGGAAGGAGGGGAGAGGGGAAGGAGGGAGGAGGTGAGGAAGGGAAGAGGCAGGAGAGAGGGGAGAGGTAGGAACAAGGAAGGGCAGAAGGGTCATTGGGAAGGAGCAGTGATGATACTGCGAGAGAGGGTGAGAGAGAGGGAGAGGGTTAGAAAGGCAATGATGCTGTGTGATGCTGTTGAATCCATTTAGCTGAATGTCTTTTTCTCTCTTTCTCTTTGCTGGCCTGTGGCAGAATCGCCTCCATATGCACAAGGTACCCGCGACCTGCACAGACACTGCAGCTGCAAACCTTTACAACCCCCTGCCTCTCTTTCTGAGAACAAGGGCCTGCTTCTCCTATTTCTGTGTCACTTCTCAAGCTCTGGGTATTTGTGCAGTGTTGCTCATTTCCCCTCTTTCTCCTTGTTCTCCTGCAGTGTGAGGCGGGGAATGGATTTCATCACAGCCTGCTCTGTTCCCGAACCCGAACACTCCCCGGGCATGACCTCTTGACATTCCGACATCGCCACGGCAACTCTCTCTGCTGATTCAGACAGGGCCCAGCTACTGCAGAGACAACCAAACCAAATGCTGCTTCGCTCTCCCTACCGCTCTGCCGTGGCTTTCCAACAATCGCTCTCTTCACTTTCGCGCCACCAAGGAATTATACAGCAACCCCTCTCTACCAAAAGGGACTGAGTTAGCCGGTCCTAATAGAGGGGCATCAGACTCCTCAGAAGGGACAGAGGGCCCGTCTTTATACTAAGCTGGTCTCAATTTAAATGTTTTATATTGAAGACATTTGTACAGGATTTCGCTTCCAATGAAATTGCAGATCAGGAAGTGATACAACATCGTCCCAAAACCAAACTGGACATCGCTTGTTTTTTTAAATTGCCCAATCACAACCAAGACCTGTTTGGCAGGAAATGGCCAACAGCCAATCAGAAGAGCAATGGGTCCTGGCATAGAAGGGAGACTTGCTGTTTGTGCATAAAATCAAACAAACGAACAAAGACAAGGTTAAGGTTTTGAAGGATCCACATTGACGCTGTGCTGTACGCTGTTTCTTTTGATGTAATCATGGCGGCACTGTGCTTACCAGGGATTTCCAGAGGACCAGCACTGTGAAAGGTTCCAGTGGGACTGTCTGGGTTTATCAGACACAGTGATCTACATGCAATAATAAGAACTGGGATCACTGCAAATCATTCCTTCTGTTCAGAAACTGCTGCTCAGCGACCTCAGGGCTTTGAGAGAGCGGAAAAAAAACCAGAACCTAATGCTTCCAGATCAACAAGCCATTCCGTTCTCCTGGCGAATTGAGAGACTTTATTTGTTAGGGTGTGTGTTTAAATTTTGTTCTTCAGATGATCCATAACTTGAAAACCTCGGGTCAATTGCAGCGTACAAAACTGTGTCCACTTGACGTGTTTTGATTAGAAGGTTTAGTTCACTTGATTGAACCAAAGTTAGTAGACCTGCTAATCCCAATTGCAGCGTACCAGAAGTGAATCATCACAGGTGGATCATCTGCTAAATCAGACTAAACAAGATCCTGATTGCAGCAGCGTGCCAAATCAGAATCCTGATGATCCTGTTCAAGTGGATTAACTCAGTACTGTGAAGGATGAGACTAACTAATTTAGTACGCTTGCTCATCCTAATCATTTACTGCTTACTTTTTCTGCATTTTTCCCCTGAAATGACAAGTACATCTGAAAACTTTATTCTGTACATTTCATATACCCGTCACGTTTGGGCAGTCAGATCCTTGAGAATAAAGTCTTGCACAATAAGGTATATACAGACCCTACATTTAAAATAAACTTTTTTATGACTGTACATTTGATACCGTTTTCAGTTTAATGCAATATCATTTCAGTTAATCTGCTTTAACTATAAACAATAATCTGCCTATGCAGCAATGTGGGCAGATTAAAAAAACAAGTATGATCTGCCAGTTTGAAATGTGCACAAAAAGACTTTTTGTACAGGGATCTCTTTGTATATTTATCTGATGCTGGATTCTGCATATCGGATCAGTAAAGAAGGTTTTATACAGCTAGGGCCAAATGTTTAGCATCAGCTAGAATTTTAGGATTGAGACATTAATTAAAAAACAAAAAAAAAGATATGAACCTAATTGAGATCTTTTATTTAACATCATGTAATCAAAGAAACTACAAAACGATCGCAAAAGTCAACTGGAAGCCATAATAGTAGTACAGTATTTCATGATAGATTTTTCAATTTGTCCATTTTTTTTTAAGTATATGGAAGACTAGAAAGCGGTGTATGTAATTTAATATGTTAACATAACATTTGACTTTATGAAGCACAGCGTGTCATTTCTAGAGGGCGATGCAAAACGTTTGTCCAGAGCTGCAGGTTAGTCCTCATTATCGGTCTAACTTGTTCCTCTTGTTCAGTTAAACTAATTCCCGGGATCGTGTGTTTGGTGCGCTGCAATCGGGATTAGGTTTGTACAGCTATGCAGGATTTTATACTCCATATTTTAGTCAACTCGACATGGACCAAGTCACTGGTACACTGCAATTGACCCCTTGAGTCAAAGGAATTAGTTAAAACCTAAAAACATTTTGACAGAAGTGTCTTTCCGATTTCAGATTCACCTTTGGTGTACAGTGTTGGAGGTCACATTTACTCACAAACTCTAATGTGTCCACACACGCCCGCACACACACACACACAGAGCTTTCTCCCTCTCACGCACGCACACTCACACACACAGCACTTAGTCCCTCTCACACACGCACACTCACACACGCACGCACACAGCACTTACTCCCTCTCACGCACACACGCACGCACGCACACACACACACACAGAGAGCTTACTCCCTCTCTCACACACACACACACACACTCACGTACGCATGCACACTCACGCACACTCACACACACAGCAATTACTCCCTCTAACGCACGCACACGCACTCACACACACACGCACAGAGAGCTTACTCCCTCTCTCTCACACACACACTCACGTACGCACTCACACACGCACGCACACAGCACTTCCTCCCTCTCACACAAACACATACTCTGTAACATGTGCATGCTCGTAAATACGCAAACGCACGCCAAACCTGGGCCTGGTTTTCAATGCTTAGTAAATGCCCTTGAATGTGGGTTCCTGAACACAGGCTGACACAGTATGTTTTCTGTTTAACCCTTTCATGCACGGTGACCTCATGGGGAACGGATAAAAACTCTCTTCTAGTCTTTATATGGGAACAATGAAAACTAGATTTATTATGTGTCCAAAGCTACTTTTTCAGCTCTTTTCAATATTTCATGCATGAAAGGGTTAAACTGGTGAGTGGTGGGTGTACATTTTAACCCAAAAATATTTAATTCTGAAAAGAAATCATAATAATCACAATAATAATAATCATAATCATAATAATACACATGCAATACAAAGTGGAGTGCATTTCCTAGAAGTGTCCATACTCTCTTTAAAATACACAAACACAATCACGCCACTTTTTTAGTCTATTGAATGAGACAACACGAATACAATCTCACAAAAATGTAGAGGTGAAAGTGAACAGTATGTTTTATATTCTTAACAATTAGGAGAATGAAGTGACCACATTCAGGTAAGATGTTTTTTCATTTTTAATAAACGGCTGACATTCCAAACCCTAGATCGATGGACTGACCAAAGTTCATTTTCAGCTCGGATCCTTTTGAATATTGCACATGCATGAGAACTTAAACTGGTACTAGTGGTGGGTGTAATATTTAATGGTTTTATTTAATTCTGAAAACAAATGATAATAATAATAATAATAATAACATAATGCAGATGTGAATACTTGTTGCTCTTCCTGTTTGTTCATTATTCCTCAAGAAGTGTCAACTGAAACAAGTCTTTGTGTGTGTCACACACAATCACACAGTTTTTTAGTCTATTGAATGAGATATTCTGCATCCGAATACAATCTCACCCCTGCTTATTGGTGAATATGCAATCACATGGTTTTATATTCTTTAAAATTAGGAGAATGAAGATATTGCACAATCCAGGTAAGATGTTTTTCATTAACCTAACCTTGACATTACAAACCCCTAATCACCCTGGACTGGACTTAACATTTCAAATCCAGCTCGGATCCACTTTGACCTAATGCACTGGATCAGAACTACTACTGCTACTACTACTACTACTAATAATATTTAATGGTTTTAATTATTTTCTTTGTAAACAAATGACCGATTTGTATTTTTACAAATCCTTGCAGATGTGACCCTTGTTCTCTTCCTGTTTGTTCAAATTTAGCCTAACCCAACTGAAACAAGTCTGTAACATTGTGTGTGTGTTTCATTACACCCTGGTGCTGGTGTTGTGTGATATTACAAATCCCCAGCCAAACCTCTCCCCTTTATTGTGCTAATGCCTTAAATTGGTTTTTGATTAGTAAAAACATTATACTGTAATATTACAAATCCTAGCCTAACCCTCACCCTTAACCTAACCTTAACATTACAAATCCTAGCCTAACCCTCACCCTTAACCTAACCTTAACATTACAAATCCTAGCCTAACCCTCACCCTTAACCTAACCTTAACATTACAAATCCTAGCCTAACCCTCACCCTTAACCTAACCTTAACATTACAAATCCTAGGCTAACCCTCACCCTTAACCTAACCTTAACATTACAAATCCTAGCCTAACCCTCACCCTTAACCTAACCTTAACATAAGAACAAAGTGTTCTCTTTGGGATTCCAGCAAAACAAACCGTGGCGAAAGTGTGGAAGATGAATTAAGAGCACCTGATTTCATAAAGTACAATCAGCAGGGGATGCAGAATATTACACAACACCGGGAGCAACCACATCAGGGCGGGGCTGGGTAAGGAAGGGGCGGGGCTCGGTAAGGAAGGGGCGGGGCACAGGCATCATTCTCGCATCTCTACTGTATGTATATATATTAAGTGAGCAAGTCATCGGAATGAAGTCATCTAGCAGTAAACTCCCTATCCTACGGAAACGTCCTAGTGCCAATTTTAAAAAAAAGTATATCCTACATAGCACTATATATATATATATATATATATAAACTGTCACAGAAACCCGAGATGGAATTTCCTTTAACTCACTGAAGCTCGTTATTATTTTTTTTTTATAATACATGGATATTAGTATCTGTAATAAACAAACACAATAAACGGATGTTCAGGTTCAAATTGCAAGTGAATTTAATGAATAATAACAACGTACATTAAGTCAATATTAAAAAATCTTAAATATAATTTTCTTTTTGATAATTCAGGAACGGTGAATTAAACTGGGAAGATAATGAACTGCAAAAAATAACGTATTTTTAAGGAAAATGTGTTTCAATGGGGTATGCTTTTTTAATTTTAAAACTGTGTTAGTCATTTACATCACTTTTTAAATGTATTCTCATTTTGTTGATCACTAATGAACATTTCTGTACTGTAGGTGTTGTCGAGTGATTGAAAACGAGACATTTTTGTGTTTGAATGAAAGTGATGGTCTCGAGGAGTCGAATGGGTCAAAGTTCAAGTATATTTTCCTCTAGAGGAATTATCATTTTTTGACGTCACTACTGTGGTATTATGCCTTTTTTAATGGCTCAGGATGCAAATATAGCCTTCATCCATGTATTATATAGTTGTAGTCATAAGTTTACATACCCCAATGGAAATGTATAATTTCTAGAAATTTCTCGAAAAACAAAGAATTTTAGGAAAAATCTTCTGTAGTAAAAGTTTTGCTTTTATGGATGAGGAAAAAAAGTTACAAGAAACAGATGTCTACAAGTATTTATTTCAGCAATTTTTTTTTCAAAACTTTAAATGCTAATTTAAAAGTATTCATACCCTTTGATGCTATGATAATATTGTCTACAAGGTGCTAGAAATTTTAATATGATAATGCAGAACCTAATTCTAGAAAAGTCTAGCAAGTGCAGGATTGTAGGTGAACATTCTTAGAGAGTATGAAAGGGTTAGGCATAGGATAACTGCTGTCCAATAGCAGGTGCAGCAGGTGTAACTGCACACGGGCCCACGCACTCAGGGGGCCCCGGAGGGGTTCGAAAGGTTTTTATTTATTTATTTATTTATTTATTAACAATGATAATATCCTTCACGTTTATATTTTCAGATGTTACACATGTGTATCACTGTAGCTGCCGGTGTGCGGAGCCAGTAATTCAGATCGTACCCGCCCTCATTTCAACAGGTATCGCTATTGTCTTAATTATCCTAACTTTTTCCCGGGGAGGCTGGTACGAGGCACGTCTTCATGGAAGGTTTTGGGGTACTATTCAGCACAAACATTGGCAGTTATATTCTGTGGGCACGATTCATCCTGTAGTTTAGACAGAAGCTGCTGCGGACACCAAAATAAACTACAGCAAATCAACATGCCTGTATTTCTGATTAAAAATAATAATAATTAAAAAAATGGTTTCCTATGTGAGACAATTTCTGCAAATGTCTGCGCAGAATTGTGAATTATGTAATAATTTCTGTGATCGCAGAGTTGGGGAATCCTGGTAGGGTTAGTGATTAAACCTGTTCGTTTATGATTAAAAAATAGTGCAGTGTTGGATGTAAAGATGTAGGCAAAATAAAACAAAGCAGGCGAGTAGAAAACGTTCTTATTACGCACTGTTTCAAACATGCTAACATTGTGACAATTAAATATAGTTCAATATTGAACACTTGATTTGGTATGTTTGATGTTTATAAATAAGGGTAAATTAACGTTTGGGGAATGGGGGCCCACAATAAGGTCCTGCAGTGGGGCCCATCTTCCTCTTCCTCTGCCACTGTTGCTGTCATTACCAATAAGTCAATATGGGAAAAAAGTAAAGAGCTATCTGAAGACCTTAGGCAGAACATGATTTATTGTCATAAAGCTGGAGAAGGATACAAGAAGATTTCCAAGCATTTCAGCATCCCAATTTCAACATTGTTTATATATATATTATATATATATATATATATATATATATATATATATATATATATATATATGTTATTTTTATACTAATTAACCAATAACATAAAATAAACAAAATGTGTGAACATTTTAGTGATCTAGTTGTTTATAGTTAACAAACTAAAACAGCTCCCCTTTAAATAAAGCATGTCCTTTATCTATGAGGCGAGGGAGGAAGAAAGGAATGCTGTCTGAGCAACATTGCAGATGAGTGAAGAATAATAGACCCTTGATCTGCAGATAGCAGCTGTGCGGCTCAGAGGCTTGGAACCGCAGTGCTGCAGATTAGGAACAGTTTGGATACAGAAGGCTGAGTAGCCTTGTGAGCACATGCTGAAAATATCCAGGGCACTTCCACTGCACACTGCTGGCATTCCTTCTGCGTGTCTGTGCCTCGGGATGGCTAGCTTTTTTCATTTTTCAAATGCTGATCAGGGAGAGCAATGACCCCCCCCACTCGTGCTATGCTCCCACATTGGATTTTGTATCCAGCCTTGACGTGTCAGACTTTCCCGGGAATGTTTGGTATTTTATATCAAGCGTTTCATCCCTCAGCTTAACAGGAATTTACAGAGAGACAGGAATCTCAGGAAGCGGACCTTGCTGTCAGTCCAGTTTGTTTACATTCCGTGCAGGATGTTTTTGCTGCAGAGACACTTACATCTTGAACCCTTTTGCTTTATTATTTTGTTTATTTCCAGCAGGATGACTTTTGAACTATGCATCAACTGCAGACACTCTCACCCATCATTTTGACTTGCTCCACAATGAGTCAGTGTCTTTACCAGCATTTGAACCAGGAACCTCCTGGTCTGTCTGGAGCCTACTTTCTGCTTTACCAGTCTGTCTGTCTGGAGCTGCAGCTGCATTTTTAGCTGCAGTATTGCAACAGGGAGATGCTTCTTTTCTACACTGCAGGATGTGTGGCAGATTAATAGATTCACAGAAACAATACATATCTTTGTATCCTAAAGCTGCACTCTATATCCTTGCCTCAACAATCACGTCTAATCTCAAATGAACTCCAAGCCCCATCCCTCCTATACCCCCACAGCCTTAGAGTGTACGTGATGCAGCCAATTGGTTTGCTCCACTCCACACTGCACCCTGCACCCCAGGATTTGATTGGATCAGTGTGTCGATCAGCTTATATAACTGCCCAGTCTGTGAAGCTGCAGTAACCCACAATCATGTCCAAGTCAAATAATTTGCACCGCAATATGAGTCCGTCCTCGAAATGCGCAGATTAGAAAACGTCACATCCCAAACTTGCTTTATAAATAGCTAGACAGGTTACTGAATTGACACAAGTTAGCTGGTTCAGGCTATGGGAGTCATTTCTAGTTTCTCACACTGTGTAAACTGTATGCATTGTTTGATGCATCTTCAATACTGGTCGAATGCTCTTAGCAATAGAGCATGTTAGATTCTTAGCATTACTGTCTGAGTGCCACAGATACATACATTTATTAGGAATATTTTCTGAATATTTTTTGGTGCCGCAGTAATTCCTTTGTGTCTGTTTGCTACATTGCTACACAGTCCTGCCTTCTGTGTGCTCGACTCTAGACCTTGCTGACAGTCCATTTTGTTTACATTCCCTAAATGTCATTCTGCTGACACTGCTTCCCTCTTGAAACCTGATTTTGACTCTTTCAAATGGACACAGCTTCCCTCCCAGTCCCTCCTCACCTCTAACCACTAGAGCCACACTGCTTCCCTGCCAGTCCCTCCTCAGCTCCACTAGAGCCACACTGCTTCCCTCCCAGTGTCTCCTCAGCTCCACTAGAGCCACACTGCTTCCCTCCCAGTCTCTCCTCAGCTCCACTAGAGCCACACTGCTTCCCTCCCAGTCCCTCCTCAGCTCCACTAGAGCCACACTGCTTCCCTCCCAGTCCCTCCTCAGCTCCACTAGAGCCACACTGCTTCCCTCCCAGTCCCTCCTCAGCTCCACTAGAGTCACACTGCTTCCCTCCCAGTCCCTCCTCAGCTCCACTAGAGCCACACTGCTTCCCTCCTTCCCAGCCCCTGAGTTTTACACCCCTGGTCTTTCTCCAGTGATCCTGCCAGCCTGCCTGCCTCCCTGCTCTCTTCTGAGCTCCAATCCCATTAGCTGATTACTGGGTTGCCGCAGAGCCGTTTAGACTGCCCTGACTTATCCGCTAAACCCTTTTATAAATGAAGGAGCTCTGATCTGCCTAGGGCTCAGCAGAGAGAGCTGGAGGGGCCAGGCCTGGCCAGCTGCACAGATAACCCCCTGGGAATCGCTGGAGGACAGCGTAGGACACAAAACAAGCCATTGGTATTGGTTACACTATGTTTGAAATGTGTGTCTACACCTTTAAAATTACAGGTTCCTGTATATTGATTGGAGGTTGACCTTTATTAGGGGATACAAGAAGTGAGAATGAGTGAGACTGTAAGCAAGACTGAACAGCTGCACTATCCCTTCTGCTCTGTGCACCTCCTCATACCGCGTGCTCTCCCAGGAAAGCCTTTGGAACCCACTTACTTTGTATCAACAATTAACACACACGCCTTCCAAAAGCAAAAGGAAAGGATAGAGGATCTGGAGGGAGAGCAGTGATGTCGTCATGGTAACACTGGGGTGCCTGATACACCTGGGGGTGGAGTCTGAGAGCTGGGTGAGGCTGCAGGGGGTGGGGTCTGAGAGCTGGGTGAGGCTGCAGGGGTGAAGTCTGAGAGCTGGGTGAGGCTGCAGGGGGTGGAGTCAGAGCTGGGTGAGGCTGCAGGGGGTGGGGTCTGAGAGCTGGGTGAGGCTGCAGGGGTGGAGTCAGAGCTGGGTGAGGCTACAGGGGGTGGAGTCAGAGCTGGGTGCGGCTGCAGGGGGTGGAGTCTGAGAGCTGAGTGAGGCTGCAGGGGGTGGAGTCAGAGCTGGGTGCGGCTGCAGGGGGTGGAGTCTGAGAGCTGGGTGAGGCTGCAGGGGGTGGAGTCAGAGCTGGGTGAGGCTGCAGGGAGTGGTGTCAGAGCTGGGTGAGGCTGCAGGGAGTGGAGTCATATGGAAGACTAGGAAGTAAATGCATGATGACCTCGTATGAAAATGCAATTTTTTGCCCATATAAAGCAATGAAAAAAAAGAAATGTAAATGTAAATATATTTATTATGTGTCCTCCGACACTGTAGCTCTTGGGTGGCTGCATGGTGAGTCCGCAGTGTGAAAAAAAGCAGTTGGCTGACGACACACGCTTCGGAGGACAGCGTGTGTTCGTCTTCGCCCTCCCGAGTCAGCGCAGGGGTGGTAGCTGAGCCTAAAAATAATTGGCCATTCCAAATTGGGGAGGAAATAATAAAAAAAAAATTGGCAACGACTAAATAAAAAAATAAATAAATAAACTACTCTTATCTGTATTATGATATTCTGTAATGCGATATTTTATAATGTGATACTTTGTACTGTGATATTTTATAATGTGATATTTTGTAACAATTGTAAGTCGCCCTGGATAAGAGTGTCTGCTAAGAATAGCAGATAAATAAATAAATAAATAAATAAATAAATAAATAAAAATAAATATAATAATAATAATAATAATAATAATAATAATAATAATAATAATGTGCTTTGACTTTAGGTTCAGGAGCTGCTCTTCAGCTCTAGTTGTCTGCCACAGGTGTAACACAGGCTAGATCAGCGCCAGCACCATAGAGAACTGCTGTGTGTTCCCAGCCAAGAACAGTCTCACGGTTGATTGAACAGCACTCTAATGGAGCGCATCGAGGAAGAGGTCCAGTACTGTATTAGGGCTTAAAGTCCCCTCTGCTCTAGAATATATTCACTTGTAGAGCAGCACAGTGTAGAACACAGGGGTAGAGCAACACAGTGTAGAGCAGCACAGTGAGGAGCACAGGGGTAGAGCAGCACAGTGTAGAGCACGGGTAGAGCAGCACAGTGTAGTGCAGCACAGTGTAGAGCATAGGGGTAGAGCAGCACAGTGTAGAGCATAGGGGTAGAGCAGCACAATGTAGAACAGAGCAGCACAGTGTGAGCAGCACAGTGTAGAGCACAGGGTAGAGCAGCACAGTGTAGCAGCACATAGAGGGGGTAGAGCAGCACAGTGTAGAGCAGCACAGTGTAGAGCATAGGGGTAGAGCAGCACAGTGTAGAGCAGCACAGTGTAGAGCACAGGGTAGAGCAGCACAGTGTAGAGAGGGGTACAGCACAGTGGGGTAGAGCAGCACAGCACAGTGTAGAACACAGGGTAGAGCAGCACAGTGTAGAGCAGCACAATGTAATAGAGCACGGGTGAGAGCAGCACAGAGCAGAACAGTGCAGAGTGTAGAGCACAGTGTAGAGCAGCACAGTGTAGAGCAGCACAGTGTAGAGCATAGGGTAGAGCAGCACAGTGTAGAGCACAGGGTAGAGACAGCACAGTGTAACACAACTGGGGTGTAGAGCATACAGAGCACAGGGGTAGAGCAGCACAGTGTAGAGCATAGGGGTAGAGCAGCACAATGTAGAACACAGGGGTAGAGCAGCACAGTGTAGAGCACAGGGGTAGAGCAGCACAGTGTAGAGCACAGGGGTAGAGCAGCACAGTGTAGAGCAGCACAGTGTAGAGCATAGGGGTAGAGCAGCACAGTGTAGAGCATAGGGGTAGAGCAGCACAGTGCAGTATTAAGGATTAAATCTCCCTCTGTTGTAGCAGACCTGCCTGCAGAGTCTTAGCGCTGATCAGTGCCTCCCTCCCTCCCTCTGTCTGATCAGATCCCAGCAGCAGAGCATGTTAGGCATTATCAGCATTATGAGCATTATCAGCATTATCAGCATTATCTCCTGCGTCTCTCTGCCCGCGCATTGCCTGCTGCAGGGCTTACACAGCAGACTCACGGCCACTGAGCCAGCTAAGCCCTCCGCTTTACATTAAACCGATTGGCCGTCTTTTATAAATACCTGGTCCCTCAGGCACACGGATTGCAGCTGCTGCCAAACTGAGGGATTATTAGAATGACAGAACAGAACGACTGTACCTCCAGGGCTACGTGCTGCAGTGGACACAACCACACTGAAACAGGACTGCTGCAGAGAGCATCTACAACACAATACAACACAACCACACAGCCAGACACACTGAAACAGGGCTGCTGCAGAGAGCATCTACAACACAATACAACACAACACAACCACCTACAATAGAACACAGTTTTATCAACCACTATCTCTGCACTCTGTCTCTCTCTCGTGGTCCCTTATAAGTTTCCCACAGTAAGACACAGACAAGCATTGTGAAGCACAGAGAGGTATGGTAAAGCACAGGCAAGCATTGTAAAGCAGAGAGGTATGGTGAAGCATAGGGAAGCATTGTAAAGCACAGAGAGGTCTGGTAAAGCATAGGCAAGCATTGTAAAGCACAGAGAGGTATGGTAAAGCATAGGGAAGCATTGTAAAGCACAGAGAGGTGTGGTAAAGCATACGGAAGCATTGTAAAGCACAGAGAGGTATGGTAAAGCATATGGAAGCATTGTAAAGCACAGAGAGGTCTGGTAAAGCATAGGGAAGCATTGTAAAGCACAGAGAGGTCTGGTAAAGCATAGGAAACCATTCTAAAAGCACAGAGAGGTCTGGGTAAAGCATAGGAAGCATTGTAAAGCACAGAGAGGTATGGTAAAGCATAGGGAAACATTGTAAAAGCACAGAGAGGTCTGGTAAAACATAGGGAAGCATTGTAAAGCACAGAGAGGTCTGGTAAAGCATAGGCAAGCATTGTAAAACACAGAGAGGTCTGGTAAAGCATAGGGAAGCATTGTAAAGCACAGAGAGGTCTGGTAAAAGCATAGGGAAGCATAAAAGCACAGAGAGGTCTGGTAAAAGCATAGGGAAGCATTGTAAAGCACAGAGAGGTCTGGTAAAGCACAGTGAAGCATTGTAAAAGCACCAGAGAGGTCTGGTAAAGCATAGGGAAGCATTAAAAAAGCACAGAGAGGTATGGTAAAGCATAGGGAAGCATTGTAAAGCACAGAGAGGTCTGGTAAAGCATAGGGAAGCATTGTAAAAGCACACAGAGGTCTGGTAAAACACAGAGAGGTCTAGGTAGGCAAGCATTGTAAAGCACAGAGAGGTCTGGTAAAGCATAGGGAAGCATTGTAAAAGCACAGAGAGGTCTGGTAAAGCATAGGGAAGCATTGTAAAAGCACAGAGAGGTATGATGAAGCATATGGAAGCATTGTAAAGCACAGAGAGGTATGGTAAAGCATAGGGAAGCATTGTAAAGCACAGAGAGGTCTGGTAAAGCATAAGCAAGCATTGTAAAGCACATTTAAGGAAGGGTGATAGTGTCCCAGGGGAAAAACAGAGGAGTTCTACAGGTGCTGTCTGAAGAGGTGAGTCTTGAGGAGGCGTCTGAATGTGGTCAGGGACTGGGCAGTCCTGACATCTGTAGGAAAAGCATAGGGAAGCATTGTAAAGCACAGAGAGGTATGGTAAAGCACAGGTAAAGCACAGCATTGTAAAGCACAGAGAGGTCTGGTGAAGCATATTGAAAAAGAAAACCATGTTAAACTAACCCTTCCAATAGTTTCCCACAGTAAAAGCACAGCAAAGTGTAAAGCACAGTGAAATCATGGTAAACTAGGATAGACTCTGGTAAATGAATAGTATAACTATGGGGAAAGCATGGTATCAGCTGCAACAATACCATGGGCATCTTTGTCGAGGGGTATTGTATATGCAATGGATTCCCAGCAGTGCACATTGTGTGCTCCTACCACTCCAGTATAGTTTCAAGACAGTTCAATCTAAATGCTCCGTCTGACACTGGTGCCTTTCTGTGATTCTAGGTCGCAGTTAGAATATTGTGCTGCCGTCCCACCCCCGAGTGTAACACAGAACTAGAAGAGGCCGCTGGCTATCTGTCCTGCCACTGAAAATCATTTTGGAAGGGTGTAGTTAGCATACCGTGGGACCGTTCTAGCAATGGCATCCTATTGTAGCTGCCCTATACCTGTGCTACCATTACCCCTTAGAGTAAAACAGAACCATTGCCAGTGTGGTGCCACTGCCTGTCTGAGAATCTGTCTGCATTGCCATTGAAGATCATTTGGGAAGGGAATAGTAGCCCACTGGTGTCTCATTCTACCAATGACTGCATCATCTCATTGTAACTGCCCTTGCTCTACCATTACTGTAATACAAAACCATTGCATTGATCTTGTAGTCCATTATAACGGGTTACCATGGCAAAAGCACAGCAACATGTAATAAAGCCCAGTGAAAGCACAGTAAAGCCTAGAGTGATGTGGTAAAGCATATTTTAAACAAACCATGGTAAAATATGGCAAAATGGGATAAAAAAAGAGTAGGACAATTACTGAGTACATCCACAGAGGGAAACAGACATGGAGCCTGTCTGTCTGTTTAGCTTCTCTTCAAAACTAAAATAAAACCCTACTAAATGTGCTTGTATATCATTTAGTCTTTTAAGTGTAGGCTGGTTGTTTATTTATAGCTTCTAGGGCATTTTCTTTTTCAACCCTAAAGAATAAGCTTTGAAAATCACTCCACATGTCTAATCTTTGTCGTTTTATAGTCCCACTGACTCAGTGCACTAATACAATAATGAGTTCACAATGGGACTTTTCAATCATTTCTTTACAGGATGTTAGGCTGGGATTATAATGGGATCCTAGTGGGACCTCTTATTCTTTAAAGGGAGGTGCAATGAGAGGCAGGTGGGCTGAGTGCATCAGGTAACCACACCTTTGATCTGGAGACAGGGCTGTGTGTCTCTCTGTCTTTATTGAGAGGGGAGGGCGGTCGATTCAATTACAAAGATAAACCACATTACAGGTGCTGGAGGAACAATAGGCCTTTGAGCTACAGATAGGGATGAACAGCTAAGAGACTTCAAACGACAGCGCCCAGGTGGATTTAAACAGCGAGCTGCGAGACTCCAGACCAGCATCTGGACAGAAACATGTTAAACCAGTAAGCTGCTTCACAGAACGCGCGCTGTACGCGCCATGACGTGTGGAATCATTCTGAGCGCTTCTTATTGAATTCCTCCAGTGCCGTGGTGTTCTGCTTTTGTAAATCTGTGTTCAGAGCTGTGTGTGAGAGTTTAGTTCTAGTCACATGCCTCAGACACGCAGGATCGTTCAGCTGGGTCTTGTTATTAGTAAGCGCCAGCGCCATCTAGTGCCAGCAAAATGAAAGGAAACTGGACTCAAAGTGGCAGATTGCTGGAGGCCTCCTACTTTAAATAAAATAAAATAAAATAAAAAGCCCACCTAAATGATTTAGGGATCTGTATATGCTAGTATCAGAAAACGAGTTATTTTTAATTTGCATCCTCCCGCCTTATAAAAGTTTACCATAGTGTTTTTGCAATTCTCCCATGATTATACAGTACTATGCATTTAGTTTACCCTGGTTTGCCATGTTCATGAATATGCTTTACCATACCTCTCTGTGCTTTACAATGCTTGTCTATGCTTTACCATACCTCTCTGTGCTTTACAATGCTTGTCTATGCTTTACCATACCTCTCTGTGCTTTACAATGCTTCCCTATGCTTTTCCTACAGATGTCAGGACCGCCCAGTCCCTGACCACATTCCGGCGCCTCCTTAAGACTCACCTCTTCAGACAGCACCTGTAGAACTCCTCTGTTTTTCCCCTGGGACACATATCACCCTTCCTTAAATGCGCTTTACTTGCTCTTATCTGCTCCCTATTTTACTGCATTTAATCCTGTACTTTAGAGTACTGTAATCTGCCAAGTGTTTAATCTGTAGTATTTTGTATTTAATCATATCCTGATGTAACTATCACTGACACTGTTATCTGCTGTATTATTGAATTGTATTTTGTCACACTTGTACTTGCTTGAACCAAAGTCATTGTATTTATCTTGCTCTTAATTGTATTATTACTTGTACTGTGATACTTGAAATGTATTTGCTTACGATTGTAAGTCGCCCTGGATAAGGGAGTCTGCTAAGAAATAAATAATAATAATAATAATAATAAATAAATAATACCATACCTCTCTGTGCTTTACAATGCTTCCTCCTGCTTTACCATACCTCTCTTTGCTTTACAATGCTTCCCTATGTTTTACCAGATCCCTCTCTGTGTTTCCCAATGCTTGTCTATGCTTTTACCATACCTCTCTGTGCTTTTACAATGCTTGCCTATGCTTTACCATACCTCTCTGTACCTTACAATGCCTCCCTATGTTTTACCATACCTCCTGTGCTTTAGAATGCGCCCTCTGTTTTTACCAGACAATGCTTCTTCCCTATGTTTTACCAGACCTCTCTGTGCTTTACAATGCTTCCCTATGCTTTACCAGACCTCTCTGTTTTTTTACAATGCTTGTCTATGCTTTTTTACCATACCTCTCTGTGCTTTTACAATGTTTCCCTATGCTTTTACCAGACCTCTCTGTGCTTTTACAATGCTTGCCTATGTTTTTACCATACCTCTATGTGTTTTACAATGTTTCCCTATACTTTCACTGTGCTTTTTATTACACTTTGCTGTGATTTTACTCAGGGGCGCCATTTAGAGGGGGTTAGGGCGTGAGACATTTCTTTTAAAATTATGTCTCAATGCTAAAATTCTAGGAGATACAACAACAGCTGTATGCTTTCAGATTGAACTCATTTTTAATATATTATGTTCACATCGTCCGGTAAAACAAATACATATATTATTGATGCACATTTCAAGCTTCTTGGATGACAGCATTCTCACATAATCCTAAGAAACGTTGGAAAAAAGACATACTTTCTGTAAACTATGCAGGACTTATTTTAACGGTGGGACATGGGAGCAAGAATGACAATGTTTGTGAGAAGCACGAGAGATCACAAAACCACGAAACGCCAGCGACGCTCAGAAAACCAGCGCTTCGTAGCGTCTTTCGTTGCCAAATGAAAAACGGAGATCAAGGAAGTTAGCTATGCACCTTTACATGTTGGGACTAGATCAACAAATCTGCAGTAGACATGTTCCCAGACTCACACATTGCAAAGTATTCTGCAGGGAAGTCTAACAGTCACATAAATAGTGAAAGGCGTTTCTATTACAATTTCAGCATCACAATTGTTTTAGAAATTCAGATTGATTGATATGTGTTCATATACAGCAACAGTGTGTTCATTTAAAACAGAAGATAGTTGAGAATTAAATTCCACTGACATTACTGTGTTTCCCATCACAGTATGTTAACGCTACTTATAGACAATCCATTAAGTAGTACCTAAAGTGTGAAGCTTCCCCATGTTTTGTTCGTTTTTTTAAAGAAAAAAATAATACAGAACTAAAGAGAAAAACACTTTTTAAAGCAGACAACACACTCTCTATGGCAGCGGTACTGCAACCCCCTTCTACCAATAAAAACTACTTTACTGCAGAATACTTAGTATTGATAATTAAAACAAATGCATTACAAGGCAATACTAACAAAACTAATTTAGTAATTGCTTATTTTTATAGCCAACAGCATAAGTTACATTACTTACCCAATGGGAGTGATGAGCTTGCATGGATGAAGACAAATGCTTCAATTTGGGGCACGATAAGAAGCTTAC
This sequence comes from Huso huso, assembly GCA_036884735.1. Lineage (NCBI taxonomy): Eukaryota > Metazoa > Chordata > Actinopteri > Acipenseriformes > Acipenseridae > Huso > Huso huso. Next base: position 37,408 of record JAHFZB010000155.1, read on the forward strand.
AAAAGCAATTATTGCAGGATGTAGATTTTATTTTATAAAACAAAATGATTTATCTCTACTAAGAATAGTGCGCAATGTGTCAAACTGTGTGACTGATATCTGTGTTAGGACTCCAAGATTGATACATCACGGCTGTGTGATCTGTAATATCTTACTTATTATCTCCTGTGTGTTCTGAACTTATATATAAACTTAAAAAAGTAGGCTTTATTTGGTACTGGGTCTGCAAGCCACAGCTGCACATTGCTTAGCTTTAAAAGTTGCCTGTTTGTCCTGTGTTGGTCATTTTGTTATCATATGATTTATAAAAAAAATATAGGAAATAATCACAGAAAATGGTCCCGTAATAAACTGATTTATCTGCAAAAAAAACCAAGAGCCAGGGACACTGAGCCAGGTGCACTGTGTGTCACTGTGTCTGTGTGACTGATCGTGTGATTGATCGTGTGATTGATCGTGTGATTGATCGTGCGCTCCTGTCCTGAATCATGGGACTGGGTTACAGTCAGGTGTCTTTTTGATGTTTTAGTGGTTTATGGTGTTTTTATCCAGCAATCTCACCCCCCTTGGGCGCCCACACTCACTTTGTTCACACAGACGGGGGTGGGGGGGGGGGGGTGGGCTGGCGACAGCTGTTCCATACCTGAGGGGGCAGGGTATTGCTCATCAAATAAACAGGTGGCATTCCTCTAAAACAGAGGTGAATCTGCATGCGTTTTCCCATACATTGTTTCTATGTGGTTCACCCAGGTCTCCAGGGGAAGGTGAAAGGCTAGTATCAGCTAAATGTAGAATAATGACTCAGATTACTATCAAAGTGGACATGCTTCTGACCCCAGATTGAATGTATGATGTCATTGTCTTTTAGATTGATGTTGTTTTTAGGGATGTGAAATCACTTCTGTTTCTGGTCATCTTACTGGGACACTTGTAAACGAGGCCTCGGTCTCAATGGGTTTAATCCTGGGCAGACACATGGCAAATTACATTTAATAAAGAAAAGTGTATGCATGCAGGCAATAAAAATGTGCATTATAAATATCATTTGGGAGATAATGAAATTGAAGAAGGGAACTATGAAAAAGACCTAGGAGTTTATGACCTAGGAGTTGACCCAGAAATGTCTTCATCTAGACAATGTGGGGAAGCTATAAAAAAGGCCAACAAGATGCTCGGATATATTGTGAGAAGTGTTGAATTTAAATCAAGGGAAATAATGTTAAAACTTTACAATGCATTAGTAAGACCTCACCTAGAATATTGTGTTCAGTTCTGGTCACCTTGTTACAAAAAGGATATTGCTGCTCTAGAAAGAGTGCAAAGAAGAGCAACCAGAATTATCCCTGGTTTAAAAGGCATGTCGTATGCAGACAGGCTAAAAGAATTGAATCTATTCAGTCTACGCAGCAATCTGATTCAAACATTCAAAAGCCTAAAAGCTATAGACAATTTCAACCCAGGTGACTTTTTGACCTGAAAAAAGAAACAAGGACCAGGGATCACAAATGGAGATTAGATAAAGGGGCATTCAGAACATAAAATCATAGGAACTTTTTTACACAGAGAATTGTGAGGGTCTGGAACCAACTCCCCAGTAATGTTGTTGAAGCTGACACCCTGGGATCCTTCAAGAAGCTGCTTGATGAGATTCTGGGATCATTAAGCTACTAACAACCAAACGATCAAGATGGGCTGAATGGCCTCCTCTTGTTTGTAAACTTTCTTATGTTCTTATGTAATGAATGAATAAATAAATAAATAAATAAATAAAAATAAACAAACAGTCTAGTGCAGTAACATTAACCCTTTGTGACGAAGTGCCCGCCCCTGTGTGTATTTTGTGTGTTATGTGTTGTATGTTGCGTGCGTGTGTTAATGTTGGTGTATAGTCATTGGTACACGGGATATAAATGGGTGTGTGCAGCACGAGTATTTAAATTGTATAATTATATTTAGGCACGGGATTGCACTATCACTTCACGTGCATTTAAAGTATAATATGTGAGCACGGGGTTGCACGTAATTCATTCACGTGCTGGGATTCAAGTGAATAATTAATTAGTAATTGAATCCCAGCACAACAGTATATATAGATGCACATTTCTTTCACTCGGGGTTGGGTGTTCGGTGAGTGGAGAACGGGATTGGAGACGGAGGGAATTGTAAAAGTAAAAATAAGAAAAATAGAAGCTCACCGTGTTTGTCTGTGTAGTTCGTTTTGTTTGTCTGTTTATTTTGGCACAAGTGCCGTGTCCTGTTTTTGTGTTTAAAACCCTTTTATTTTCTGTTCTGTTTATTTATTAAATGCTGAGCGAAAGCATTCGCTCAGCTTCACCAAACTCTACCTCTCGTTTTGTTTATTTATTTCCTGGCTCTGGTCTGACGCCACCCACTCCGGCCGTCTTTGTGACACGTGGTGTCCTGCGTGGGATCTACAGCGCCTCCAGGACTCAGGCCAGAGCGGGAACCGCAGTTTTTTTTGAGGAAAAAAAAACAAAAAAAAACCAAAAAAAAAAAAAAGAAAAACGAGGATGGGGAGAGAGAGCTGCAGGAAGCAGCGGAAGCAGCAGCAGCAACAACAACAGCTGCAGCACTCATCCTGCATGCCGGGCTGGGAGGAGGACAGCCACAACGGGGCAGTAGCCACCCCTCTACCCCCCACTGTCACCGGGTTCCCACCGTCCAGGAAATATGGGACTGGCTGGTGCACCCCGAGGGGAACTTCGCCAGTGACCTCCCCTGGGTTATTCACACGCTGCAGATGCGAGATGGGAAACGATGGGAGGACTGGGAGCAACAGCACAACCCGGCATCAGTTCGTGACCTCACCATGGTGGTGCTGGGGTACCTAGCTGCAGACATGGGAGGGATGCCTTCCAGTGAGCAAGAGGGAGAGGAGCAGTCGCTGCCCCTCCAGTACCCAGTACCTGAGTCCACAGCCCAAGCGGGAGGAGCCTGGCGTCCACAGCCCAAGCGGGAGGAGCCTGAGCGTCCACAGCCCAGCGGGAGGAGCCTGAGCGTCCACAGCCCAAGCGGGAGGAGCCCTGGCGTCCACAGCCCAAGCGGGAGGAGCCTGAGCGTCCACAGCCCAAGCGGGAGGAGCCTGAGCGTCCACAGCCCAAGCGGGAGGGAGCCTGAGCGCCCACAGCCCAAGCTGGGGAGGAGCCTGAGCGTCCACAGCCCAAGCGGGAGGAGCCCAATGTCCCACGCCTGAGTGGGGGAGCCCAACGTCCACAGCCCAAAAGGGAGGAGTCGGGGCGTCCACAGCCCAAAGGGAGGAGGTCGGGGATGATGGCTGGGAGGTTTTTTAAAGAACCTCTTGGCAGAGTTATGCCCTGGCTGTGGGGCTTATGGGCACACGTTAGCCATATGCCCCACCCAGTATGAAGAGGAGGAACTAGCGCCCAGGCGGGGGACCGCGGCGGCCCAGCGCCCAGGCAGGGGGGGACCGCGGCGTCCAGCGCCCCAGGCGGGGGGGACCCAGGGAATCAAGCCTCGAGAGGCAGCTGTTCCCACCTTCCCCAGCAGAGCAAGAATGCCTGCTGGTTTCCCATCACAACCAGCAGAGGAAGAATGCCTGCTGGTTTCCCCAGCACAACCAGCAGAGGAAGAATGCCTGCTGGTTTCCCCATCACAACCAGCAGAGGAAGAATGCCTGCTGGTTTCCCCAGCACAACCAGCAGAGGAAGAATGCCTGCTGGTTTTCCCTTCGAGGCAGAGCCGCACCAGTCCCCCCTGCAATAAGGGCAGAGCCGCACCAGTCCCCTGCAAGAGAGGCAGAGCCGCACCAGTCCCCCCTGCAATAAGGGCAGAGCCGCACCAGTCCCCTGCAAGAGAGGCAGAGCCGCACCAATCCCCTGCAAGAGAGGCAGAGCAGCACCAGTCCCCTGCAAAAGGGGGAGACTACACGCTGCTCCCACCTCCGTCCGCCAGGAGACTACACGCTGCTCCCACCTTCGCCGCCAGGAGACACACGCTGCTCCCACCTTCGTCGCCAGGAGACCACGCTGCTCCCACCTTCGCCGCCAGGAGCAGAGCAGCAGGAGCTGCCTCTGCCTCCGCCACCTCCACCGGCAGGAGCAGAGCAGCAGAGCTGCCTCTGCCTCCGCCATGTCCACCAGCAGAGGTGAATGCCTGCTGGGTCCCCCTGTCCACCAGCAGAGGGTGAATGCCTGCTGGGTCCCCGTCCACCAGCAGAGGGTGAATGCCTGCTGGGTTCCCGTCCACCAGCAGAGGGTGAATACCTGCTGGGTCCCTTTCCACCAGCAGAGGATGAATACCTGCTGGTATCACTCCCCACCAGCAGAGGATGAATGCCTGCTGGTATCACTTTCCCCACCATCACGAGGAGAGGAGGGGAGCTGCCTCTGCCTCCATCACCATCAGGGGAGAGGAGCAGGAGCTGCCCTCCCTTCACCAGAAGGATCAGGATTAGATGCTGGCGGTCCTCAGCAGCCCCTTGCATAGGCTGCTGAGGGAAGCACGGGAAGAACCGCCCGGCCGCAGAGGTCGAGAAGGGGCCAACACCCGCACCCCAGCTTGTCCTGACTCCTGCCTCGCCTTGCCCAAGGATGCCTGCCTCGCCTTGCCCAAGGATGCCTGCCACGCCGCCCAAGGATGCTTGCCACGCCGCCCAAGGATGCCTGTCTGGCATCGCTGGGGGCTGCCGTCGCTCCGCGACGCCTGGGGCTGCCCGCCGCTCCGCACGCCTGGGGCTGCCCGTCGCTCCGCACGCCTGGGGCTGCCCGTCGCTCCGCATCGCCTGGGGCTGCCCGTCGCTCCGCATCGCCTGGGGCTGCCCGCCGCTCCACATCGCCTGGGGTTGCCAGCCGCCCGCATCGCCTGGGGCTGCCAGTTGCTCCGCATCGCAGCAGGAAGTACTATGGCCAGAACCTCACCAGGGGAGCTGCCGCCACGAAGAAGGTGGGGAGGTCAGGAGGCCTGCTCCCCACTGCAGCAGTTTCGCTGCCGGAGATCGTGGGGAGGTCAGGAGACCTGCTCCCACTGCAGCAGTTTCGCTGCCGAAGATCGTGGGGAGGTCGGAGACCTGCTCCCACTGCAGCTTCTTCGCTGCGGAGTACTGTGGTGGAGCCCCACCAAGGGGAGCTACCGACTCTGAAGAAAGGGGAGAGGTCAGGAGACCAGCATCCCCCGCAGCAATTCGCTGCAGGCGTGGACCAGCAGGCTGTCAGCCATGCCACTACCGGCAGGGGTGCTGACAGCATGGCCAGCCATGGGCCCACTGAAGCCTCCCGCCCCAGCCCGAGACTTTGTTCTGGACTGCTGGATTTTTTAAGGGGAGGTGGCCATTGAGGCCATGTGTGCTTTGCACAGGGGGGTATATGTGGAAGTGCCCGCCTGTGTGTATTTTGTGTGTTATGTGTTGTATGTTGCGTGCGTGTGTTAATGTTGGTGTATAGTCATTGGTACACGGGATATAAATGGGTGTGTGCAGCACGAGTATTTAAATTGTATAATTATATTTAGGCACGGGATTGCACTATCACTTCACATGCATTTAAAGTATAGTATGTGAGCACGGGGTTGCACAGAATTAATTCACGTGCTGGGATTCAAGTGAATAATTAATTAGTAATTGAATCCCAGCACAACAGTATATATAGATGCACATTTCTTTCACTCGGGGTTGGGTGTTCGGTGAGTGGAGAACGGGATTGGAGACGGAGGGAATTGTAAAAGTAAAAATAAGAAAAATAGAAGCTCACCGTGTTTGTCTGTGTAGTTCGTTTTGTTTTGTCTGTTTATTTTGGCTCAAGTGCCGTGTCCTGTTTTTGTGTTTAAAACCCTTTTATTTTCTGTTCTGTTTATTTATTAAATGCTGAGCGAAAGCATTCGCTCAGCTTCACCAAACTCTACCTCTCGTTTTGTTTATTTATTTCCTGGCTCTGGTCTGACGCCACCCACTCCGGCCGTCTTTGTGACACCCTTTCATCAACCCTTTGAAATATGGAAACATGAAACTGGCCCCTCTCTTTCTTTGTCTGCTCCTCCGCTGAGATCTCTGAATCACAGGCAATTCTGCTGCTTTCAGCACTGGAGCACACAAACTCACACACTGACTGCCACACACTGGGGATTTCCTATTCTAAACTGCAGATGGGTTTGAGGATCACCACATTAACAAAAGTTAAGTTGAAAGTGTATTTCCAAAATGATTTTCCCTGCTTGAAATATATGTTGAGCCCTTTCATGCAGCAATATTGAAAATAGCTGAAAAAAGTCGTTTTAGACACATAATATTTTCAATTGCTTTAGATTGGGGAAAATCTATGTCCCCATATAGAGATTAGAAGAGTTTTTATCTGTCTCCATATGAGGTCACCATGCATGAAAGAGTTAACTCTCTAGCACTACCTAGCCCAGGTGAGCGGCATGAGGACACTACCAGCCAAGCCCTTGTATTGTTTATCTATCCCTGCTGTCTCTTTTTGAACAAGTCTGAATCCATTCTGTTATTGTGACACAATGGAAACCTGGCTCGTAACCAGCTTATCAGTTTGCATATACAGTAAATATATAAATACATATTCAAAGCAGTTTCTGTGTGCAGGTTTGAGCACAGCAGCGATCGCATTACGCATATACACTGTATATATATAATTCACAGTCCATGCTTCAATGGGAATGCAAATTCAGAGCTTCCTTATCTGGAAATTGACAAGGGTAATTTCTAGGGACAGCACTATAGAGGAAGAAGAATTTGGGGCTGCGAGCCTTATTGCTGGTGTCCGTGGCTGCATGCCGATCTTTGCCTCACCATTTTTTAACACTTTTGTCATTCAATTCACAGAACAGGAAAAAGAATGTATGGATATGGAGTTCTTTTTTGCAACAAAAACCTTTCATTTTTTCATACAGTTCATCATTTGCAAACTGTATCATTCTCACCTGTCAGACAAAAAGGTACCAGTATAGGCCAGAACGTGGTACATCGTCAGAATATGGTACGCCTACCAAAACTTGAGCCATGTACCGTCAGAAAATGGTACACTGTCAAAGCTGTGATTGACCACTGCACAATCAATACGACAAGACAAACTGTAGGTCACCCATAAGATTGGATATGTTTACAATTTCAGTTAAAGTCACATAAATTTGCTGAATTGTGAAAGAAATGAGGGTGGCACGGTGACGCGGTGGTTAGCACTGCTGCCTCACAGCTCCAGGGTCCTGGGTTTGATTCCGGCCTCAGGAGTCTGTCAGTGTGGAGTTTGCATGTTCTCCCCATGTTCATGTGGGTTTCCTCTGGTTTCCTCCCACAGTCCAAAGACATGCTGGTTGGGTGAATTGGCCTCTCTAAATTGCCCTTAGTTGCCCCTGCGATGGACTGGCGTCCCGTCCAGGGTGTAGTCCGCATTGCCCTATGTCTGCCTGGTTAGGCTCTGGCTCACCGCGACCCACTATAGGATTAAACGGTTACAGATAATGGATGGATGAAAGAAATTATATTAAAAAGAACTTTAAGGGCCAAACTCAATACATCGTACCACTTTCAGATGGGCGTTTCCTTATTTTCTGAGCTAAAATCATTTTGCGCAGCCCGGCAAGCACAGTACACAGTGTACCATGTTTTAACGGGTACCACAAAATAACGAAAAATGAACCCCTGTGTTAACCCGGGAATCAATCATAAACCAAGAAGAAGAATACTGACCTGGTATAACCTGAGTTGTTTATAGTTAACAAACTAAACAGCTCCCCTTTAAATAAAGCGTGCCCTTTATCTATGAGGGGAGGGAGGAAGAAAGGAATGCTGTCTGAGCAACATTGCAGATGAGTGAAGAATAATAGACCCTTGATCTGCAGATAGCAGCTAAATGCGGCTCAGAGACTTGGAACTGCAGTGCTGCAGATTAGGAACAGTTTGGATACAGATGGCTGGCTTTTATGATTTTTTTTTCAAATGTTGATCATAGAATTGGGCGAGAGCTGGGGGCAGTGTCACATCCACCACCCCGTCCCGTTTCTTACAAAACTAAAAACAATACAGCACAAGGTAACTTAAACACTCTCAAGTTGTTGGTTTCAGCTTTGTAATATTTGTATTGACTTTCAAAAAATAAGAACCTGGGTAGGAGTGCCAGTGTGAGGCTAAGGCTCCCCCCAAAATAAATTGCCCAAACCCTCACAAGAAATTGTTCTGACCAACACAAAAAATATTTGTGAGAGAAGATCGATATTTTTTTCCAGGAAACGCGTTTATCGTCCATTCTTCCCCGCCTATCTGTGCCCCCCCCATACCGCTGCAGGAGGCAGCCGATTGAAAAACTCTGAATCCTTTTCGCTCATTCCCTTGCCCGGAACATCCTCTTCATAATTTGCTGTTATCTATACAAACTGCTTGATCTGAATCTGATTTTACAGAACTTGTGGCAAAATATTTTCGTAGCATACCACTGTTTTGTGAGAATTTGATAACTGTGACTATAGTCAGAAAATACTTCCTTCGACTGTTTGAACAAATGTCACCTTTCAGAACACTGTGGTTCCAGATTATGAATGTTTCTCAAGTTTTTTTTAGATTTTTCCAGTCCTTCACTCCATTTTCAGTGAAAGCGGGGTCTTTTGAACTGAAAAACTGTCTGCAAGGAAAGCAGGAAACCGCATCTGCCTGCTTACTGTACTATAAATATGAAAACGTATTTCAGTATTCTGATGAAAATGAATGGTTTTGCTTTCCAAAGTCAGTTTCCGGATACACAGGTAAACAAGGCTGTGACGGTCCTGTTTCAATATCACCAAGGTCCAAAATACAGGATTTAGTTGCATTTCAATGTCATTCGCTTGGCTGGTTTAACGTCCATTCTTCCGGCCGATCTGAGCCCCATATAAATATTCGAAAGTTTATGGTAAGTGTGGAGGTTTTTTTTTTTTTTTTTTTTGGCGAATATACCTTATGAAATACGTTGAATGCCCATTGATTACAAGTACGATAATAAGTGAGTGTTTAGAAGCTTAATAGTCAGTATTAATAATTGATTTAAATTGGTGTGAAGTGATGGAAATGGTGTTTGAAATCAGTGCAGCTTGTTATTCTTACTGATTTGCTTAAATAGGCATAACATATTTTAAAGTACAAGTTAGTGCTATATTAAACTTCATTCATTTGACCGCCTTATGTTAAAAAAAAAAACAACCCAATATATATGTAGCATCCCTGAGGCGGTTTTGAGGTCTGTTTTTGTGCTATACATTACACTATGTAACACAATTTTTTGTTCCTGGGTAGTAAGTGTTATTTCCCTAATTGCTTATGCCTCAAAAGTATAGAAAATGGCTATTATTCTCCACAAACTTTGCTTTTTGTGACCAGGACAGTGATATTTTGAAATTTACCTATTTCCAATGAAAGAAAACGGGCGAATTTGTGTCTTTTCTTTCACATAAAGTCAGAAAAAAAACAACATATGAATCCAAATTAACATGTATTTATACTAAAGTAATACAAAATGACTACAAAGATTTAGAAGTGAGTAGTTTTTTTCGAGATTTACGATTATACTGTAAATCACTTTCACGAATCAGCCCCCAAATGTAGTCTCCCATCAAAAAAATTGTGTTACATATTGTTATTATACAGTACAAGTTCTCAAAAAAATCTGGTTTACAGCTTTTATTTTGTCCGGCAGTCCGACTATTTTCAAACTCAGCACAATGAATTACAATGAATTAAAACTAGTAACAGACTAATAAAAAAATAATGCAAGTCTTAATTATATATATTAATACAGTGCCTATAGAAAGTCTACACCCCTTTCAAAATGTTCACCTTTTTGTTGCCTTATAGCCTGGAATTAAAATGCATTAAAATAGGTTTTTTTTTTTTCATTTATCTACACATCCTACCCCACAACTTCCAAGTTAAAAAGAATATTCTAGACATTTGTAGAAAAATAATTAAAAATAGCTTGGTTGGATAAGTGTCCACCCCCCTTGTAATAGCTCAGGTGTAACCAATCACTTTCAAAATCACACACCATGTTAACCCTATGCTGCCTAAGGAAAAGGTCCATATTTGGTTATGAACACTTTGTGTTTAATTGCTTGTAGCTTTTAAACCGTAAATCAGAAATTAAAACCCAATACACCCACAGAAAGGCATTAAGTAGATATTTTCAGTAATGTGGTTTATTTTTTGTTTGTGGGGTGATTATGAGCTACTCATCATCATTTTTTTATTTGAAAAAATAAAAAGTACAAATATTTTAAAAAATTGCAAATTTCAACCTTTTTCCAAGTATTCCATAAATGTCTCAAGGATTTCAAATCTGAAATCAGAATTGAATTATCTTGAACAGTTGCAGAGCTAGATACGGTTTTATAATGTATGGAATTTTAAAAAAAAAAAAAATCAACCTGTGAAATGCAAATGCCAGCCAATAGACTTGCCAAAAACTTATTGGAAACATTATTACCCTGTTTGAGATACAATTATATTTAAGTATAAAAATGAAGAAACAACACACAAGATATTAAGTAAAAAAACACAAAAAACGATTTTATTTATTTATTTAAATAGATGCAAATTACAAGGTAAAATAAACTTAGACAAAATTAAGATTTAAGATGTTTATTTTCAAAACTACAATAAATAATAAATGAAGACTCAGTCAGGGCCCTCCTCCTCTTCAGAGACTGAAACAGATGCTGGAGCTGCTGGTCTCCATCCATCTTCTGGCTTACACACACCCACACAAAACATTAAAATACCAATTCATAATAATAAACAATTATCCAGCTTTTTTTCACACACAAAAAGCTTTAACTGACAACAAATTATAATAAAGTAAAGTAATAATATAATACACGGCTGATTAATAATAACTACAACTAAATAATGCCTCACTGTTCTTTGCACAAACAAAATAAAATACTCATGGCTAAATTGACAAATAAAGTAAATCATGATCAAATACATGGCTAAATAATAATAACTAACTTACAGCTAAATCATGCCTCTCTCTCTTCTTTACACACATATACACCAAGTAAAAAAAAACCCTAATAAAACACTAAATAATTACCAAAAGTTAAACTGAAACAGCTAAATAATAATAATATTGACTAATGTTACAGCTAAGAATGGTATGTCCTAAAAAAAAAAAAAAAAAAAAAAAAAAAAAATATATCGAAAGAATATTCAGCATGCTGCTGTGTAAAACATCATACGCAACAGTATATGTCTATTTTCTCCTGAGGAGAAACAACTTAAAAAAGGGGAAAAGAAACTAAAATGAACACAGAACAGAAGTGAAACTAACTTAAATATTTTAATTTTATTTTTTGTTATATGCTAGTAGAGTAGTTACTCTTGTTTGGATCTTACAAAGTTAGCTCTGCCTAGCAAGCAAGCAAGCAAGCAGACACATACACACACAGACAGACATGACAACAAATACAAAGTTTTAAAAACAAAATATGGAAAAAAAACAATACGACTAATTATTTTAAGTATTTACCTTTTCGATTATGTGCTGATTATCAGCCCTGGAATTGTAGAATTGTAGATAAAGAACTTGGAGTCCGCTGTCCACTCAGTCGTAATGGCGCTGGCAGTGAGACTCGTCTTCAAACTCAAAATAATATATGCCACACCCATCCTAGCCTTAACCCAATGGTATAATGACACGGCCCGTGGTCATGGCAATGACCCAACACAAAAACAAACAAGATATCTGTTTGTATGGCTGAGAAATGACCTTTTTGTCATCATGAATTTTTCAATGAAATTAGAGCGCATCAGCTGGCAAGGGTTAAGTGGCTTCCACCTGTGTTAAATTGTAGTGAATCGTGTTATTTCAGGATAAATTCAGCAGTTCCTGTAGGTTCCCTCTGCTGGGTAGTGCATTTCAAAGCAAAGACTCAACCATGAGCACCAAGGCGCTTTCAAAAGAGCTCCGGGACAAAGTTGTTGAAAGGCACAGATCAGGAGATGGGTATAAAAAAATATCGAAGGCCTTGAATATCCCTTGGAGCACGGTCAAGACGATTATTAAGAAGTGGAAGGTGTATGGCACCACAAAGACCTTGCCTAGATCAGGCCGTCCCTCCAAACTGGATGACCGAGCAAGAAGGAGACTGATCAGAGAGGCTACCAAGAGGCCAATGGCAACTTTGCAAGAGCTACAGGCTTTTATGGCCAAGACTGATCAACGTGTGCATGTGACAACAATATCCCAAGCACTCCACAAATCTGGTCTGTACGGTATTGTGGCAAGAAGGAAGCCATTACTCAAGAAAGCCCACCTTGAATCCTGTTTGAAGTATGCAAAAAAACACTCAGGAGATTGTGTAGCCATGTGGCAAAAAGTTTTGTGGTCTGACAAAACTAAAATAGAGCTTTTGGCCTAAATGCAAAGCGTTATGTTTGGCAAAACCAAAGAACACCATCCCTACTGTGAAGCATGGTGGTGGCAGCATCATCTTATGGGGATGTTTCTCATCGGCAGGGGACTGGGGCACTTGTCAGGATAGAAGGTTAAATGAATGGAGCAAAGTACAGAGAAGTCCTTGAGGAAAACCTGCTGCCCTCTGCAAGAAAGCTGAAACTGGAATGGGAGGAAGTTCACTTCAGCATGAAAGCGACCAAAGCACACAGCCAAAAGCTACACTGGAGTGGCTAAGGACAAAAGGTAAATATCCTTGAGTGGCCCAGTCAGAGCCCCGACCTAAATCCAATCAAAATTTGCGGCATGACTTGGAGATTGCTGTCCATCAACGCACTCCCAAGGAACTTGACAGAGCTTGAACAGTTTTGTAAAAGAAGAATGGTCAAATATTGCCAAATCTAGGTGTGCAAAGACCTATCCCAATAGACTCACAGCTGTAATTGCTGCCAAAGGTGCTTCCACCAAGTATTAACTCAGGCGGGTGCAGACTTACTCAATTATGATCTTTCAGTTTTGTATTTTTAATATATAATTTTTTTTCTCAATAAAAACTTTTTCCCCATAACAGTGTGGGTATGGTGTGTAGATAAGTGGACAAAATCCTCATTTAAATGCATGAAACTCTGAGGCACTGACACAACAAAATGTGAAAAAAAGTTCAGGGGGTGTAGACTTTCTATAGGCACTGTGTGTATATATATATAATATATATATGTATCTTACTGTACATCTTTGGTTTAATAGATTCGGTTTAAAAATGCAGAGGGAAAGTATGGAATAGCCTCCCCAAGCGAAAGACTCACAGCCCCTTATAAGGGTGATGCTGAACCTTTGGCCAGAGCTGTAGGTCAGTATGATTGAGGATCCATACTGAAAACAGCTTTCTCTCTTCTCAGGGATCTCTGAACCCCTCTGCCCCACCTCTGACACACTGCCTGGGTCCCCTTCATGGTGCTGCCTGCGTTAATGATGTCATCGTTGCTCAAGCGTCATCATGGCTTTGCATTTCCACGATGGTGGCGTAGATGAGCCGTGGTACATGATGTCACTAATCCTGCAGGAAAGAAGAAAGGAGATGCTAACATGGCACAGTGGGATGGCAAAAGACTCCGTTGCAGCAGTGTGATCCATTGCTGGTTTTACTGGGGGTTTAATAATCAAATCAGACACACCTGAGCTAGTTACCTATATATGCTGTGGCTAATCAAACAATACACACAAAGGAAAGCAGTGCTCCCAATGCAGCTCTCCACAAAAAAGGAAAGCAGTACTCCAACCCAGCTCTCCCAACCCAGCTCTCCACAATACAACACAAAACTACTTCGCAACTTAACACAACCACGCCACGTTACACAACTACCCTTTCACACTGTGGCTGCATTCTTTTGCGTTATGACGGCTTTGTCACCAGTGGGATGTACTGTGTCTACTGTGTCAATCTCATTTAAACATCCGAGAAGCAGTGTGGCCCAGGGCTGGTGTTCGGTCAGTTTCTTTGTCAGGCAGTGCACACCGCACCCTTCTTTAAAAGAACAGACTCGCTCTTACACCTCTCACCCACACACTGCAAACACCTCCCATTGAGCCACCCCAGGGACAAACAGGGGGGCTTAAACACTCAGGCCCACGTTTTATCCAGAAATATCAGCAAATTTGACAGTGAATGTGTTTCATGTGCAATTTGAACACAGTGTAAACTATTTATTTTCTCTATGTGTGATATTTTGGATGTTGATATCTGCAGTTCTGATGTTGATGATGTCACTGCATTGTGATGTCATTTCAAGCCATTTTAAAAAACTGCAATGTGATAAAAAAACAAAATGGCAGTGGCTGGTTGGTTAAAATGACATCACAATGCAGTGACATCTTCTGAACTCTACAGGCTGCAATTGGTTAGATGAATAGGCATCACAATGCTTTGACATCATCACTGAACACTGGCATACCTGGCAACGCCAGTGTTGATAGGAGTTGAAGTAAGAGTTGCGAAGAGGTAAGACATGTTTATCTGTTTCTGCTGATACTGGTTTTAAAATAGATTATAACTTAATAATAGACACTTAAAGTTTCATTATCAGCTGCACTGAATTCTTATCATTCGAATGGCAGGTTAGAAGATTGTTGTTCTGTTTAAATCTGTATCAATATCCTGTGACTGGCATACTGTGGAACTGTTCACTAGAACTTGTTTATCCAATTGGAATGATGCTTATTCAGGGACCGTTCAAACTTTGCCAGGATGCTATAAGTGAGAATAATTGACTGGTTGAATTCCCTGCACTCTGATTGGCTGTTACAACGAAAGTTTTTTTTTTTTTTTTCCAATTGTGATGTTATAATGGCTATTATAATGTACATGAATACAGTCGTTGACATATATGTTAATGGGCCTTACCCTATCAAGTGTACAGCAAAATAAATGTTGCATGTCACAGAACTGTGTGACCTCGTTTAAGGTCAAAGGAAAGGACCAATCAGATGGCAGGGTGCAGTCATTTAAATATAAGTTTGTGGGTATAGCAAGCAATGATGTCAGTGTAGCTTATTGTGATAAGAGGAATCCAATGACACTTGCTGTGGCATTATTTGGAAAATAATTAGGTTCTTAAGTATATCGATTCTCTGAATATCAATTCTGAAATACTTTTATACCAGGATGTTCTGAAAAGTCGAATTCGAATTCAAAAGATTATTCTTGATAGGCAAACGTCAGATACAGGTCAAAGGAAAGTGAATAGATTCAAATAGATGATTATTAAAAATGTCTCCATACCGGAATGCTAGAACTCAATTGAAATAAGATCCTCACAATGCATTGAGATCGTCAGAATAGAATGACATCGTCACAGCACAGCGACATCACTGCTGTACTGACATCTGATTGGCTGAGCTATTCTGGGTGTCACTCTTGGAGATGAAGGATATTCTTTTTTCATCTATGAGGTCATTACTTTAGAACTATACAGAAACACTGATGGAAAACCATGAGAAGTCACATTGCAAACAGTGGGATTATTCTTAAAAACAGAAAAGAGCTATTTTGGATATTGTTTTAAAAAAAAAAGTGACTCTATTAATCCTAAATGATTCCTTACTGGTCGTCCTGGTGTTCCCTTTCCAAGCTTTCCCTAAACGCTATTATTATTATTATTGAAGAATAATGACTAAGATTAAATGTGTTTTAATAAGGAGGTTCAAAGAATGATTGAAATGTAAACGCTTCTGATCCCAGATTGAATGTATGGTGAGTTTGTCTTTATTTTTAGGGATGTGAAATGACTCCCGTCTGTTTCTGGTTATCTTGCCAGGACACTCTTGTAAAAGAGGCCTCAGTATCAGTGGTTTTTTTCCTGGTTAAAGAATTAATAAATAAATTAAATCATTTCCGATTTCTACTTTTGTTTGGAATGTTAAATAAAATATCTAAATTATTTTCATGTAGGTTTCTTTCTAAATGATGTCTCAATCCTAAAATTGATGTGAAGCTTTTGGCCAGAGCTGTAGGCGGTTCTATTAAACTTCCATGTTTGATGCTAGTATGTCACTGTCATGACTTGTTTAACAAAGTTAGAATCACATTTTGAAGTCAATGTTTGCTATTTTTCCCATTTTTTTTAATAGTTAAAAAATGATGAAGGCGAACTGATGAAATTTCACCACTGCTGTGGCTGCGGCTGTCAAATTTGTTGATGACATCATCCAAAAAGCCACCAGGAGCTTCAGAAGGACCAATGGAAGGCGAGCCTGACCAGAAATCCCTGAGCTAGCCTGGGAACAAAAGTGATTTCTCCCACAGGGTCAGCTGGCATGACATCACAGCGCCCTGACAAAGATCAGGACCAACGGAAAGGCGAGCCTGACCAGAAATCCCTGAGCCCCAGCCTGGGAAAAGAGGCGATGTCTCCAATAGGGTTAGCTGGTATGACATCACAGCCCTGACAAAAATCTGGATGGGGATTGACATATCTGCCTCAGTTAAATCACGGCACACAGGGCGATCTCTCAGTGCTCTGGCAGCCTCTTCATGCAAAGGAAAACGGGAGGTGCAGCACCCCGACCTTCAAAACAGACCCACATCAAGACCAGACACAGACTGCCAGCAGCAGCGATGGGTTTGGCAGAGGAGGAGAAAAGTGAGTGCCGTGGAGACTTTAACAGAAGAACAGCCCGGCCACCAAGAAGGAAAGGGGTTTGGATGGTTCAGAAATTGTTCCAAGAAAAAAACAGACAGAGGATAACCCGAAAAGGTGAGCCCGACCAGAAATCCCTGAGCCTCAGACGGAAAAAGAGGAGACTTCCCGCAGGGTTAGCTGTCGTGTCATCTGGCGCCCTGACGAAGAGCTGGGAGAGGGAATAAAACATCTGCCTCGGTTGAATGCAGAATGGAAAGTGCCTCAGCGTTCAGGGAGTGCGGACAGCAGCCTCTGCATGAGTAGGAAGCACAGGAGGGTGCATCCCCAGCCATTAGAAGACAGCCCCATCCAAACCAGCCACAGCCTGCCAGCAGTGTTGATTTCTGCAGAGGAGGAGAACAAAGGCGGAATAAGAACCACTGTGCTCAATGAGGAGACCCGGGTTCTTCAAAGCCTGGAGACTTCTCAGATAACATCCGGAGGAAGAGAATCAGCGCTGCTCTGCAGGAGGAGAAACTGTGGAATGGGAGGGGAGGAATAGACCAAGAGGTGGGACAGCAAACTCTGGAGGATTCAAAGGGGGTGGAAAGCCTCCGTGAAAGAGACCAGGAGGTGAAGGTCAGTGCCGTGCAGGCTGTAAAAAGAACAACAGCTGGTCATGAAGGGAAAGGGGTTTGGATGGGTTAAGAAAAAAGATTTTACAAGAAGAAACATTTGCATCGGAGGACAAAAAACAAAAAAGATGAAATCTCATTTGGGAGATGCTGCTGGTGCATTTTGCATCTAGGGAGGCTGGCAAACAAGAACAAAAAAAACAAAAGGTAAATCTCATTTCAAAATAAAAACAATAAAAAATAACAAAATATTAAAAATAATAATAAAAAAGTAAAGAAACAACACAGAAACAAGGGGACACAACACAGGGCAGCAAAGAAACAACAACAACACAGAAACAAGAGGACACAACACAGGACAACAAAGAAACAACAACAACACAGAAACAAGAGGCACAACACAGGGACAAAGCAAAACAACAACAACAACACAGGACAGTAAAGAACAACAAGAAACAGAAACACAACACAGGACAACAAAAAACAACAACAAGAAACTGAGAAGGGCAGCAAGAGGGCACAACCTGGGACAGCAAAGAAACAGAAGAGGAAACAACAACAGTAACAGAAACAACAGGGGCAACAACCTGGGACAACAAAAAAAAAGAAATAACACAGAAACAAGAGGACAACCCAGGGCAGAAACAACCTGGGACAATTAAAGGGAGCAGCAAAGAAACAACACAGAGGCACAACACACAGGACAGCAAAGAAACAACACAACAGAAACAAAGAAACAACAACAAAGAAACAACAAACACAGAAACAGAGGGCAAAAGAAATAACACAGAAGCAGACAAACACAGGAATAGAAACAACACAGAGAAACAAGGGAGACACAACCTGGGACAACAAACAGAAACAAGAACAACAAGGGCAGCAAAGAAATAATACAGAAGAGGCACAACCAGGGACAACAAGAAACAACAAACAAGCAAAGAAACAACAAGAGAAACAAGAGACAACCTGGGACAACAACAACAACACAGAAACAACAACAACACAGGCAGCAAAGAAATAACTCAGAAGAGGGACAAACACAGGGACAGTAAAAGAAACAACCAGAGAAGGGAGACACAACCTGGGACAGTAAAAGAAACAACACTGGAGAAACAAGAGACACAACCTGGGACAACAAAGAAAAACAACAACAACCACAGAAACAAGAGGACACCCCTGGGGCAGCAAAGAAATAACACAGAAGAAGGGAGACACAACCTGGGACAGACAAAAGAAACAACAACACAGAAAGACATAACACAGGACACAAAGAGACAACAACAACACAGAGACTGGGACAGAAACAAGGACAGCAAGCAAAGAAACAACAACACAGAAACAAAAGAGACAACACTGGGACAAACAAAGAAACAAGAACAACAACCAAAGAAATAACAACAAAGGAGAAGGACAGTAAAGAGGCTAACACAGGACAGCAAAAAGAAATAACACAGAAAGAGAGGAGACCTAACACAGGGACAAAGAAATAAAAAAGAAACAACCTGGAGAAACAGAGACACAATACAGGGCAGCAAAGAAACAACCAGAGAACAAGAGACAACACTGGGACAGCAAAAAAACAACAACAACAACACAGAAACAAAGAGCCACAACACAGGACAGCAAAGAAATAACAACAACACAGAAGGGGAGACCACAACCTGGGACAGTAAAGAAACAACACAGAGAAACAAGGACATAACACAAAGGACAACAACACAGAAACAAGAGGCACAACAACACAAACAGAAGAGGAGACACAACCTGGGACAGTAAAGAAACAAAAGGGAGAACAATAACAGCAAAGAAACAAAACAGAGAAACCTAGACAACCTGGGACAGCAAAGAAACAACAACAACACAGAAACAAGAGGCACAACAACAGGGCAGCAAAGAAATAACACAGAAATAACAACACAGGACAGTAAAAACAAGGGGAGAAAAAGACATAACACAGGACATCAAAGAAACAACAACAAACAGAAACAAGAGGCACAAGAGGGCCAACAACCACTGGGACAACAAAAGGCAAAGAAACAAAAAACAATACAGAAAGGGGAGACACAACCAGGGGGAAACAACAGTAAAGAAACAAGAGGCACAACCTGGCAAAGAAACAACAGACAACACCAAGGGACAACAAAAGCAAAAGAAACAAGAAACAACACAGAAATAAAGATACAACAGAAAATGTTACAAGCTGACAAATAAAAAAGGATAATAACCATCAGTGGTAAGTGAAGAAAGGAGGACCAACAAAGATCAAAACCTGGGTTCAATGAAAAAAAAAAAATAAACAACCCTGGAATAATAAAACAAGGTGAAATAAAACCTGTTAAAAGAAAACCAAAGAAACAACTGGATTGAAACATGAAGGGGACAAGAAACCTGGGACAAGCAAAAAAAAACAAACAAAAACAAGAAAAAAAAAACAAAGCAAGAAAAAAAAAGAGACAAAGGGGAAAATAGAAAGAAAACCTGGGACAAGAAAAAGAAAAAATAACAAAGGAAAATAAGAAAAAGAGATAAAGCAAAGGAAAAATAGAAAAAGGATAAAAAATAAGACCTTGTAAACAACCTGGATAAAGGAAAGGAAAAAAGAAAAAGAAAAAGAAAGGAAAAGAGAAAAAACAAAAATAAAAATAAGAAGAAGAGAAACAAAGGGAACAACCCTGGGACAAGAGGGAGTCAAAGGGAAACAACAAAACCCTTTAATAACACATTGTTTTTACATTTGCTCTCACAGAGTGTTGAGGACAACAAGATTGGGGCAGCAAACTCTTGTTTTGAAGGATGGGGAAAAGACAAAACAGAAACCCTGGGACAGTAAATCCTTAGGGGAAAACCTGATGTGTGTTAGAAATAAACATTAAAAAAAAAAAACACAATACAAGGACAGCAAAGAAACAACACAGAGAAAAAATAAGACAACCTGTAACAAAAGAAACAACAACAACATAAATAATAACACACAGTGCGTGTGTTGTATTAAGACAGGTAAGGTCAGCACAGTGAACAAGAACCTGGGGCACGTTGCAAAAGTTAAAATAACCTGAAGGAATTTTTGTCAGGGGGAGACAAAACCTTGGGACGAATTAGTAAAGATTAACCTGAGAGTTTACAAACAAGAGACATAACCCTGGGACATCAAAGAAACAACAACACTGGAAAAATAAACAAGAGGGCACAGAGTTTACTGGGGACAGCAAAGACAACAACAAACAACTGACCATAGAAACAACAAGGTAGGGCAAAAATTTTTGTCAGGGTTAATCGAAACACAAGGCAGCAATGTTATATCTCAGAATTAACCTGAAACAAAACAAATAAGCCGGGCACAATTCAATACGTTAAACAAAGGCTAACAACCTGGGACATTTAAAGACTGTACGCTGGCAGCAAAGCCTCGCCCGCATACGGACAGGTTGGCAGCGCAAAACAACAACAACAACAGGACCTGCTGCTCCAAACAGCAACTAAAGACTGTAACTAACGGGACAAGACAACTACAGCACGGGGCAGGGGGGAACGGGCAATGGAACGGCTCTTTCAGTCGCCCTGGAAACAAGAGGCCAACCTCAGAGGACAAATAAGATAATAATAATAATAATAAAAATAATATCAACCTGGTCGGGTTAAAATAAAGATACAACAAGAAAAAACTTTTTTGTGTGTTTTAAAAACTTTTTTTTGACAAATTTATTCTCCAGGTTGATAATGACGCGGCAGGATGTGCGGTCAGGGTAGGCAAGGCAAATGCCTACCTGGTGAAATACAGCAAAAGAAAACATAATCAATTGTGTACGACTGTTTATTACCTTTCATCAAACAAGGATTTTTTTTTTTTTCAAATTTATAATTATAATTCTGCTCTCATAAGCCTGCCAAGCGAATCTATGTAAATTGGGGAGTGAGACTGGCCAGTGCCTACCCAACCACTGACCTCACCGCACGTTACTGCTGTGACGCAGCATATACAAAAAACAATGTAAACACAATAAAAATACAGCAGAGACAGGTAGGCGTTATAAGAATACAGAATCGCCTCTGAAACAGAAGAACAAGAAAATAAATCAATGAACCAATAGTTCAAACGGAGATTGTTCAAAAACGGTAATGGGAGATACTGAAATTGAAGAAGGAATCTATGAAAAAGACCTAGGAATTGATGTTGACTCAGAAATGTCTTCATCTAGACAATGTGGGAAGCTATAAAAAAAAAAGGCCAACAAGATGCTTGGATATATTGTGAAAAGTGTTGAATTTAAATTATGGGAAGTAATGTAAAAACTTTACAATGCATTAGTAAGACCTCACCTAGAATATTGTGTTTCAGTTCTTGGTCACCTCGTTACAAAAGGATATTGCTGCTCTAGAAAAGTGCAAAGAGCAACCAGAAGAATTATCCCGGGTTTAAAAGGCATGTCGTATGCAGACAGGCTAAAAAGAATTGAATCTATTCAGTCTTGAACAAAGAAGACTACGGGCCATGCGATCTGATTCAAGCATTCAAAATTCTAAAGGTATAGACAATGTCACTCAGGGGACTTTTCGACCTGAAAAGAAAAACAAGGACCAGGGGTCACAAAATGGAGATTAGATAAAGGGGGCATTCAGATCAGAAAAAATAGGAGGCACTTTTTTTTACACAGAGAATTGTGAGGGTCTGGAACCAACTCCCCAGTAATGTTGTTGAAGCTGACACCCTGGGATCCTTCAAGAAGCTGCTTGATGAGATTCTGGGATCAATAAGATACTAACAACCAAAGCGAGCAAGATGGGCGGAATGGCCTCCTCGCTTGTAAACTTTTTATGTTCTTATGCGTATGATAAAACCTGTTTGGAGTTACCTGCAATCCACTGTGTGGATTGAGGAGAACCCAATTGGAAATACAGGGGTCTTTAGCGGGATTACCCCTTCAAATCTGGGGTAACAACTGGAGATGCGCTGTGCAGTGGAGTTCGGTCCGGATGGAACTACATGGAACATCGGAGCAGAGGGCTGAAGGAACTATAACAGGCGGCACAAATACTGTGCTGGTAAGGCTATCGCGTGCTGAGGTAGGATTTTGTTTGAGTTCCTGGGAACTCATTTATGCCACTGCTGTTAATGAATGAACCCTGCCCTATAATTTCACCACTTTAGCTATTACACCTCAATCTCAACCCCATGTAACACAATTTTTGTTCCTGGGTAGTAAGTTATTTCAATTGCTTATGCCTCAAAAGTATAGAAAATGACTATTCCCCCCACAAACTTTGCTTTTGTGACCAGGACAGTGATATTTTGAAATTTACCTATTTCCAATGAGAAAACGGCAAATTTTTGTCTTTTTCATTCACATAAGGGTCAAAAAAAACAACATATGAATCAAATTAACATGTATTTATACTAAAATAATACAAAATTTACATTGAAAGATTTAGAAGTGAGTAGTTTTCGAGATTTACAATTATACTGTAAATCACTTTCACGAATCAGCCCCCCAAATGTAGTCTCCCATCATGTTCTCATTATACTGTCCTCGTAGATGGCGTTCAAAGTCCAGTATATCCTGGTGGGAAGCGCCTTGCTCCTCGAAAGTACGCTCCCATGTTCTCCTTGAATTTATCAAGATGAGCATCAAGGATATGGACTTTGAGGGACATCCTACAGCCCATTGTGTCCGTAGTTCTTCACCAGAGTCTCAACCAGCTCCACATAGTTTTCGGCCTTGTGATTGCCTAGAGGCCCCCGAACCACTGCGACAAAGCTGTTCCAAGCCGCTTTCTCCTTACTAGTGAGCTTCTTGGGGAATTCATTGCACTCCAGGATCTTCTTTATCTGTGGTCCCATAAGACACCGGCTTTGACCTTTGCCTCAGACAGCTTAGGGAAGAAGTCTTGAAGGTACTTGAAGGCTGCCGACTCCTTTATCTAGAGCTCTGACAAATTGTTTTATAAGGCCCAATTTGATGTGCAGTGGTGGCATCAGCACCTTCCGTGGTCCCAGCCGCACTCATCATACCAAGGCGTCCAGCAAGGTCTTGATGCTGTTGTAATCTCTTTGAGGTGCACCGAGTAAGCCAGGGGAAGACGGGTACTTGTTACCATTATGGAGCAGCACGCTTTGAGGCTCCTGGATGAGCTGTCAGTGAAGGACAGTATATAACGAGAACATGATGGGAGACTACATTTGGGGCTGATTCGTGAAAGTGGGATTTACAGTATAATCGAAATCTCGAAAAACTACTCACTTCTAAATCTTTTTGTAGTCATTTTTGTATTACTTTAGTATAAATTCATGTTAATTTGGATTCATATGTTGTTTTTTTTCTGACTTTATGTGAACGAAAGACACAAATTGGCTGCTTTCTCATTGAAATAGATAAATTTCAAAATATCACTGTCCTGGTCACAAAAGCAAAGTTTGTGGGAATAATAGCCATTTTCTATACTTTTTTTGAGGCATAAGCAACTAGGAAATAACACTACCAGGAACAAAAAAAAAAAATGTGTGTTACATGGTGATCAGTCATACAAACCAGTTCTACCAGCTTAATGGCGGTTAAAAAGCAAAGTATAGCATACAGAAAACTACTCAGTGTGTGTGTGTGTGTGTGTGTGTGTGTGTGTGTGTGTGTGTGTGTCTGTTTTGTGTCTGTCTTGTGTCTGTGTCTGTGTGTGTGTCTATGTCTATATGTGTGTGTGTATCTGACTGTGTATGTGTGTCTGTCTCGGTGTGTGTCTCTGAGTGCGTGTGTGTGTCTGTCTTTGTGTCTGTCTTTGTGTGTGTGTCTATGTGTGTCTGTGTGTGTCTGTGTGTGTGTGTATCTGACTGTATGTGTGTGTCTGTCTGTCTGTCTGTCTGTCTGTGTGTTTACAGCTTTAGATATGTTTTATTGTATATTATTTACAAAGCGTTACAGTTTTGTAAGTAGGTTGCAAGGATTTAAACAGCAATGTGATTAATTAGCGCTGTTGTATAATGCAACGCGGTACTGTATTGATCTCCAGTTCCTGATTAAAAACAGGCCTGGTTATTGTTCAATGCTTGTTTTGCCAGGCCAATGGTGACTTCCTTCCTGCTAAAGTCAACTGACTTACTTTTTCTGTCCGGTCCCTGAGGTATTATTATTTTTTAAAAGATCACAGTGCATGACAATGCCCAGGTATTCTGTTGCGGAACCACAGCGAGGCGCTGTTTCCTCATTTCCTCGTGGTTCCCCCACGTATCCCCCTTTTTTTTAAATTTTATTTAGAGAGCCGCTGCGCTCAGCAGGCTCTCTGTATGGCAGTCGCACGGTTACAATTACAAGGAACTTGCTCAACCCTGAAGCGCTTGTTTTCTCTGCACCTGTTACCCGCTAAATCAAGTTTAACAGTTTCAAGGCTTGCGGCTCTGGCAGTACTGAAGTTTCAAAGCAGGCATCAATACTGGGGACCCCCTGAAGAGATCCCTTTGCTTTGCTTTAAAACTGCAAAGCCCGATGATTTACCACTGCCATCGTATTTCTAAATTTGTTGGCTGAGCTTTAAAATTTAAAATAATGCTTTTTTTTCTTATTATTTACTAACGTTTTAAAACAATTGCCTCATTAACACAGCTTTGATCTTAGTAATAACATCATAAAAAAATAATAGAACACAGTTGACGAGCTTGATTTGTATTCTCTAGTTTTACTGGTAAGAGAAAAAAAAAAGTGTTAACAGTTTTAAACTTGTGTACTATCCACATCGAATTCCAATGCAGAAACAATCGACTGATGGTAATAAAACTCAAGGCTGATGCATCCCCAAGTGTCTTCCACTCAGACAAGGGCAGCCGAATACCTTCGTGGTGCAGGCTGTTAAACAACTTGATCCACATTTGCGGGTTCGCAGTCAGCTGTGCTTTTGGTACATTTTAGAATGTTTAAATGCTATGCAGGTGTCAGCGTTTAAACCATATCTACACACACACACACGCAGAGTCTTATATAACATTCACATGTATACCGACAGCCCTGGTTAGTGTTTTCTAAGCAAAGAGCCCCTAAATAAGCAAATAACGTTTAACATCGCAAGACTTAACTACAAAGTAAAAAATAAAATTAAAATAACCACACGCATAACCGAAGTATATATTGAAATTAGGCTGTCAAGGTCATTTAAAGTAAAGAATTCTCTGACTTATTTGATGCAGCGTTTAAAAACCAGCGAACAGGACTGATGTCCTATTTTCTTAAGCATGAGGAGATCTGATGCATATTAAAAAGGTAATACTGTCGCATTCAAACTGTGGATGCTGAGTAGGACCCTAAAATGGGCAAGTGGGTCTACCACTGACTCCCCTTTCCTGTACCAGGAGGAATTTTTATATGTAAAATATCACACATTATAGAAACCTTGATTTCAAACCCCCCCCAAACATTACCCTCTGCATGGTACTGCAAGCAAGCAAAAGCTATATTACCTTCTCTTTGGCAAGCCTGTTGTATGTCTGACACAGACTGGTACCATTCTGCTGTGACTGAAGTTTTTTTACTGTGAGTTAATTTCTGCACTATATTCTCTCTTATTTTCAAACTCAACAGTTCTTCTGTTAAAGTAAAACATTTACACTTTATATTCTGTTTGAATTATTCTAGAATACCTGTGTTTAACTTAAAGACTACTTTCAGATCAAGCTTTTCTTTAAAGAGACTTGACTGAACATTTAGGTTAATTTAAATGAGATTCTTGTTTCTGCTTTTCTCCTCAAGGTTATAAACCTTGGCACCAGTAATCAGACAAAGCCAAGCTTAGCTCATTTCACAGGTGTTTTTGGTTGCTAGCTCCCGCTTTTACTCACACTTACAAAGATCCAATAATATTTGTCACACACACATAGTGAGCCGGGATTTGAAACCTCCTGGCACCCAAGTCCCTTTCTAACCAGCAGACCACCAAGCCTCTGTGAAGATATGAAGATGTCATTTTATAGACCATCCAACAGGAGGTGCATCAGCTGGCAACAGCTGAGCCAGGTGACGTAAAACAACCTGGACCTGCAACAAAAACCTACTCCCACCAGGTTGAACAACGCTGGATCCCCAAGCACCCCCGCCTAGATGGCTGTGGTTCAGTCCTTTGGGAAGTCGTGGGACTGAGTGAACTGATGGAGCTCTCTGTAAGACAGGTGAGCCGATAAGCAGGTGCAGTCTTGCTCAGTGTTACACAACATGTTTTTTCTCTGCAGTTTACCTACTTGTAAATCATGTAGCTGCGCAACTTTCATCAGTTAAATATACAGTTGATATACAGCTGTGGCCAAAAGTTTTATGCACCCTATAAAATGAACTACTTCTTGCTTCATAAAGTCGAATGAAACCTGCTGAATAATGTTAACATGTTGAATTACACAGCTTTTTAATATACGAAAAACTGACAAAATGGAAAAATGTGAAATTTCAAAATCTAACATGAAATACTGTTCAACGATTATGGCATCCAGTAGACTTTTTGAGATACCATTTGTAGTTTCTGTGATTACATGATGTTAAATAAAAGATCTGAATTATGTTCAGGTAGTTGTTTTTTAATGATGTCTCAATCCTACAGCTCTGTTCTCAGGGCACAGGCTGTTGGATTGTGTTGCTGTGGTTTCCTGCAGGAAAGTGAGGGGCAGCTCTCTGAAGCAAACCTCAGCATGGAGCTTGTCTGGAAACAAACACAGAGACCAGCACACCATTAAACTAGCAGGAAACCCCACTGTCCCCACACCACACACACACTCCACAGGCCACACACACACACACACACACACACACACACACACACACACACACATTAGGGCTCAAAACAACTGACTGATTGTTTAAGTAGATGTGGATCACAAATGAAAATACACAAAAAGGTTTCACATTACTAGTGTGAAATGCAATAAAGCACTTGGAACAAACTACCTATAGTCCGTATGCATAGCAAATGCAGTTCAAATACGTTTGCCTAGGCGTCTAGAGATATATGTTGCATGATTTATTGGTATAGAACTTTGACAGACACATCTGTGAATTCCTCAGCGTTATATACATAACCAACCCGCTGGTTCATCAATAATACAGTAACTGCTGAGAGCATTTTTAGCCTCCCCCAATGACCGGGTCCCTTTTGCGTTGTGGTCACGTTCACGGGTTCTTCTTGGTCACCCGGTCTGTTGCGGTCCAAACGCGAAAACGCAGCCCTGGTCAACACTGCTCGCCTACTCCACCCTGGACCTGCAGTGAAATGTACCTGACCCGAACCTACTGGTACCTGGGGACTGCTTGCCAAGCAAAAAATCAAAGTACACCACCCTTTTTTATAAATTATTTAAAAACGACTTTTTAAATATATCTGCATTTTAAAGTATAGCATATATGGGATAGTTAACTTGTATACTCAAGTATACACGCAGTGACTGAAGGATATTAGGAGTCAAATATATTAATCCCCGCGAAATCAATAATTTTTTTTTTTAAGCGCCATGTGAGAGAAGAACTTTGTCCATCTGCTGACGGTTGATGGTAACACACCATTGTTGGACTGTCCTGTGTTTAAATCATATAGTCCTGCGGTGCCGTTACATTTTGACTGCAAAGTACAAAATTATAATAAAATACACGCAATATAAGTTTTCTGTTTGTGCTTCATCCAAATTCTATTATTATTTATTTCTATAGACACCCTTATCCAGGGCGACTTATAAATTGTTACAAGATATCACATTATTTTTACATACAATTTCCCATTTTATACAGTTGGGTTTTTATTGGAACAATCTAGGTAAAAGTACCTTGCTCAAGGGTACAAAAGTACAACCACGACCCACCGGTCAAGAGTCCAGAGCCCTAACCACCTCACCCACACGCAGCCCATCCTATTGCTTCTGCAGTCTGTCCATTAACTTTCTCTCAAATCGGGGTGGTAAAATACATTTGTATTTGGTGACAGTCTTGCAGTTTCATTATCTTTGTGAAGCGTAAAAATATAGCACAGTATTTTATGATGTAGGTGTTCCTCCTTGGTCCTTGGTGTGGCTTGGTTTTTATATTCAATTCCCTGTTCTTAAATTACTTAATTGGACCACTTATTACCAACCATTGGTACCGTTAATTACGCTGGGACAGAGGAACACAGTTGGAACAAAGTTAGGAGGGATCCGGCCCCTCCAGGACCGGAAGGAACGTGTGCATTGCTGATGTAGTGTAAACGGTCTGAACTTGGTACACAAGAAACCGGGTGCTGTGGAATTCTTTAGTATTCAATTTCACCGGGCCGCCAATAAATACTTTTCAAAAACCAATGAACGGCAACTCTATGGTCCTGGGAGACGGAATTATTCGATTAATTCGTGCGAGTCCACGTAGTGGACAGGAGGGAGGATCGAGATTAAGAAGCAGAGAGGGTCACCTTTAAACGAGACTGGCCCCGCTATTGAGTTACAGGAGTGACAGAACGGGTCATTGCCTGGTTGTGATAAACATCGGAACTTTATACACAAGAAAACCGCAAGCCAGCTCACAGTATTCAAATTTCACTGCTTGAAAAAATAAATGCCCCATGATCAATAAATTAAATAATGTTAAAAAAGCAACATTTAAATTGTTAACGTTTTGTGCATGTGTAACTTTATATAAGTTCGATGTGTTTCTGATCTGATTACACCTCGTTCCTGAGAAGTGGCGGTTCAGTTCAGTAGTGTACATTGGGTTCGGTCGCTGTTCCACGCAACTCTGTTTTGCTGTGTGTCCAGTCCTGTTCTGTTGTGTTCTGTTCTCTGGCCCGGTTGCACTGGGGAATTGTGTCTTCAGCATGGCAGAATCGTGCAGGCTCTGGGTCCAGTCTACACTGTTGGAAAGCATGGTTCAGGATTTGAACTGAACCACATCCGCAAGATGCAGGTGAGCCCAACAGCGTGGTGTAAATACATTGTTTTGCAGTAGAACCATCATATCCGATCTCTGTAAGAGATGATCCCTGCTATTAACCGAAGGACCTCTGGCTTGTGTCATTTACATGCTGCTATTGAACGGTACTGATGGAAACTGATCAATGTATTTTTTATTAAGGGTCTGTAAAACAGTAAAGTGTGTTTTCTTTAGGTGTATTACAGAAGGACTGTTTTGCAGTATAACAAAAAAAGTTTGGTGGTACTTTGGGAATCTGTATTGGTTCACTTTTATTTTAAAAAAGCCACAGCCCATATTGTTTACCATGCCCAGTGTATAAAAATTGAAAGCATGTTTCCATATATAATCACTGTATTGTTTTGCTGTGTGTTTAGTATTGAAACAACATTGTTCAAAAACGTGTTTCTGTGGTGCAAAGATTTTTGCTGTGTGTTTCATTGTGAGAGCACAGTGGAGGTGTTTTTGAATGCTGTTATTGTTTAATTGCCAGATTCTGTGTGTGTTGCACTCTTTGTTTTGCAGTGTGTTTCTGTGTGTGTATTGCACTATATTGTTTTGCAGTGTGTTTCTGTGTGTATTGCACTGTATTAGTTTGCAGTGTTTTTATTGCATGGTTGTGTTTCTGTGTTTGTGTATTGCACTGTATTGTTTGCAGTGTGTTTCTGTGTGTATTGCACTGTATTGTTTTGTTTGTGAAAGTGTGTTTCGTGTGTATTGCATTGCACTGGTGTTTTGAGTGTGTTTCTGTGTGTATTACACTGTATTGTTTGCAGGTGTTTCTGTGTGCAACAATTAATCGTACACTGGAGTTCAATTTCAATTAACATCCCACTAGTTTCTTTGTAACCTGTTTGTTGCAGGCTTGTAAATATAGACCAACTAGCCTGTGTTTTACTGTCACCTAGAATGTTTTTGGTATGGGTTATAAGACAATGTTTGCATAGCAGTGGATCCAATTCCTGTTTTATATAATTTTTTAATAAATTGTACTGGCTGAACACTGTGGCTAATCAAGGTTCATAGTAAAACTCAGAATGGGTGACAGTGCTGTGTGCAATAGGGAGTCTTCTTAACATCCCTGACAATGCATTGCTATTGCTAACCACTTTCAGGGGACTACACTGCAGTTACGTTTGCCTAACCTCCGTGTCTGTCTCTGTATTGTTTTGCAGTATGTGATGTTCCCACTGCAGATTGCTGATTGTTTTGCAGGCCGGGAGCCTCCATGCAGCAGGTGCACCAGTGCATGGAGCCTGCTAACACCCAGCGCAGGCCCAGGGCGTGGTGACGGGGAGCTGGAGCCCCTTCCAGGTCAGATTTTAATAAAAACAGTGGTAATGAATGATGGGAGTCAGAATGGGGGTCAAATCAATTCCAACATCCACACTGCTGAAATTACAGTTACAATTACAGTGCTGTTGTTGTTCGATGTTACAATTATGCCGCGCAATAATTACAATTACATCAGCACAGGATTACACTGAAAAGTAACCTAAAAACAAGTGCTGAACACATAGACATGCTTTCTCTGCTACAGTTACAATTTTGTTAAATAAATCCAATAATCAATGATGACACATGGTAAAAATTTACACATAGACAGTAACTCTGCAAATGTGCCAATCATTACAGCACCATTTTAAATTACACTATTACATTGTAATCGCAATGAGTTCTGAAGTTGTAATGGAGCCCAGGTCAAGTTGGAACCATAATAGATTATCGGATTTAGAGCTGCAGAACCAGTTGTTGGATTATTGGATGGAGCTCCACAGAAAGCAGGCTGATACTGAGGCTCCTGCTGTCCATCGGCTGATTCACCGTTCAGAGTGAAACGAGTGAAGAAGCAGCTGGTTGGGGACAGGATCGCCGCTTTTCTTTTCTCGGAATGGCAAATCAGCCTGATCGACAGCACCGACCCTCATGAGAGAGTTTGATCCGCATAATCATGTAATCGTTTGTGCAGCTCTGTTTTCCAAAATAAAAAAGCCAGCAAGTGAGAAGCAGACAGAAAAAGAGGGAGCAGCTGCATCCATTCCAGATTTTACTCCCGGAGTGGATCAAATGCTATGCACCGGGAGACTCATTTCCATCCCTGGTGTGAGAGAAAGGACTATGGGACTAGGGAGAAAAGACACTTCCTGGGAGTTAACCCTTTCATGCACGCAACCTCATGGAGACGGATACAAAACCTCTGTTCTAGTCTTTATATGGGGACCAACAAGACGAAGGTCATGATAACCTCAAATGAGGATGCCATTTTATCCCCAGATAATGTAATGGAAAACACATTAACTACTTTTGCAGCTGTTTTCAAATGTTTCACATGAAAGTGTTAAAAAGGGTGATTTGAGATGATTTTACCCCTCAGGACCGGCTGGCGACGCTGCACCATGCACCTGCAACGCCAAGGCGGGACCCGGGCTTTGTTCGGGTTGAAGGGAGCCGGTGGTGAGAGCTCAGCTGGAGCGCTCGTGTCTCTGCCTCGCGGGACGAGCACTCAACCTGCTGCCCAGCATGACCCGTAAAACTGAGAGACACGCTGGACTCCATCTGCAAGCAGGAGCCAGAACCAGAACCCATCAGCAGGACCGCGACTGAGCAAGCACCAGGGCTAGAGACGGACCTCTAGCAAAACCAGCGGTGCACTGCACGGAAACACAAAACTACAAACTATTTGGGACTAGAGACAGCTTTATCCAGCGCTGTGTGCAATGATATCACATTGCAGAGCATATTACCCATTGCTCTGTTAGGGGTTTAATGGTTCCTGATGGTTTTGCTGCCTCGCCTCCCTCCTCTCCAGACTCTGTACCCTCAGTGCTG
This sequence comes from Huso huso, assembly GCA_036884735.1. NCBI lineage: Eukaryota > Metazoa > Chordata > Actinopteri > Acipenseriformes > Acipenseridae > Huso > Huso huso. Next base: position 69,285 of record JAHFZB010000155.1, read on the forward strand.
TTACAGTCTGGAAATGTGGAAGCACCTGCCAACTGAGTGCCTGCTAGCACCCCCCTCAACAGGATTTGTCAAACTTTCTGACATTAGCTATAACAGTAATATGAGTGTGTGTTGCATGTGGGTGTGTTTTTACACAGTGAGGCGTCATTCTTGTCAAGGAGGCGGGGTTTCTTCATTTATGGAATTCAATGAGTTTTGTAATAAAAAAAAATCAATATCTGTGAAACTGAAACTTGAGTGCCTGTCGCTTATCTGCCCATAAGATACAACATAACAAGTAATGCTCTGAATGAAGAAAGTAAACCACAGCTGGATTGTACAGCATTTTACAACACAGGAATCACCCTGGATTGCATCAAGCACCTCTCTGTGATTATCCCAGGTTTACCCTGATGAACAATCCATGTGGATTCCCTGCTGTAAAATTTCTTAAAGAATCTAGCGATGGTTTTTCGAAAGGGTACTGCTTGATCAATTCAACCCCAAAGCTGTCACTTCATTACTGAATAGTATGTACATGGATGGCAATAAGACTTGATTAGCCGTAGGTGTGTATAGGCAACAAGTGCAGGTGTGTCATATTAAACTCCTAGTAAAACCAGGAATGGATCAAACTGCTATGCAATGGGAGTCCATATTTCCATCACTGAATGCTTGCATAAAGCTAAGCCAGGAAAGCTACTGTATACAGTGCCATGAAAGTTAGGGATCGCAGAGGGGATGGAAATAAGACCCCACCACATAGCAGTTTCCAGTTTTACTATGAGCTTGATTAGGCCACAGTGTGTATAGGTAACAAGTTCAGGTGTGACTCAACAGTAAAACCTGGAATGGATCACACTGCTATGCAAATGGGGAGGTCTTATTGCCCTCTGTATTTAATTTTGCTTGTGACTGAAATGTTTTTGAACACAATTCTTTATAACAGTATATTATAGAACCTTAAATGAATGATAACCAAGATTAAAAAACCAAACACATTCTTAGTAATGAATAGGTCAACACTTTTAAAAAAAATAAACAAGGAATGACCTATCATTTTTTAGTTTTAGTTTTAGAAGAAATCAATTGAGTTAATCTATAATATAGAAGAATAAAGAAAAGTTAATAGACTCATTCTTAGAGGTTTTCAATAGGAAAGGAATAGCAGATCATTGCATCGTTAACTGCACCATGTAGTAAAATGACATCACAAGCATACATTTAAATAGAAATAAATGCGCAGTAGTTACCATGTCACCAAAATCCTAAATGCCTCCACTGTTTGTTTACAAAACACACTTTCTTGACAAAGGCGTGTTAAAAACACAATAAACGTTAGAAGAAGCTTCTTCCTTTTGAGCAAACACGACATATAAGAGTGCTAACTATGTGGGTGTGGGTTGCAATGGTAACTAGAATGGGTTACAGCAATCACACATAGCTTTAATTATAACACAAAAGAGCCCAACGGTATTTATTAAAACACGTATTAATAACGTCTTTAAAAAACATGTCATATAGCAGAACAACACAGCTGTGTACAGTATCATTAAACCCGCTTTTCTTAGCATTTAAAACAATTTAGGCAGAACCCGCCCTGTCGGCAGGTGGCGTGTCTCTGGGTGACCTCGTTCGACTAATTGGTGCTCGATTCCCCAGTCCTCGATGATCCGTTCCGCCTGGCTCGATTTATCAACACTGTTCGAACGCTAGTAGATGACGAAACTCGGGATGTAGCGCTGGGTTATGACGTCAGAATCCGCCTCTTCTACAGTCGGTGCTGCGTGGAGGCGCTTTGAATCCCGGGGAAATATTTAGCGGGCTGCAGGCGATCGGGTTACTAGCTGCCCTGTGCGTACAGTTTATCTTTACTTATCTGTTGGAATCATGAGCAAGGCGCACCCCCCAGAGTTGAAAAAGTGAGTATTTTGTTTGGGGAGGGAAAATAGTTAATAAAATGTCCGGTGAATTGAGGCATGGCGTTGGCTTCGGGTACGCAAATTCACCGGGTCGCGAGTTCTCGCTTAACACTGAAAATATACAGAGAACCAACAAACTAGGCTATTAAGATGACTATTTTATCTACGACAGCCTAATAATACTATCGACTTGAATGATGTTAGGCCTGTGCACGGTCGTTGTTTTATCGTTGGTAATTGATAGGTAGTGTTGGCGTGTAGGCCTCGCCGCTTGTTGCAATACGTGGCAGTGTACGTGTATTTGACAAAAAAGGATATGAGTTGTGTCGTTAAAATTAAGATGCTAATGAATCGTGTGTGCTTTTGTGTTAAATCGCACAGCGCTTGTTATGAAAATGCAATTAAACAAACTTCAGTGCCGTTTAATAGCAGTGATCTTTAAATATATAAAATAGTCCATTCTTGACAAGTTCGGGGTAGGGTCGCATACTGCTTTTTATAAGGGTTCTCGACACGAATTATTAATTCTTAAATTCAAGTTTTGTGGTTATTGAAAAAGGCAACGTATCTTTTCTTGCGCAATTGGTACGTGAATTGAGGTGTTGTAAACGCTAGTGTACCTCTAACACAAACTCAGTCTCTGTTGCCTGGTTGCAGTGCTTCCACGTGCCCATACTGGGATGTGTTCTGCTGTAGTTCTAGAGGCCAGACTTGTTGAGTAAGACCTGATTGACTAACCCATTGCGTTCTGTTTTTGTTGCCTGTCTTCTAGGTTCATGGACAAGAAGCTGTCTTGTGAGTATGGCTGTGTCTCATCTTTCACCCTCTCTGTATCTCAGTTAGATGAATGACCCTTCTGTTCCTCACCTGTCTGTGACCCTCACTCTCTCCTCCTTGCTCTTGCGGACTCACACTCCCTCTTCACTTCTTACTACAGTTCCTCTCTCCTTCCTTTTTCTCCCTCCTTTCTTTGTATTCTCATCTCCCTCCTACCCACCTCACCTGTCTCCTCACACACTCCTCTCCCCAATCTCTTCTCTACTCTCTGTTCTCTCTCTCTCTCTCTCCTCCTCCACTCATTCTCTCCCTCTCACTCTCCCCCTTCTCTCTCTTCCTCTCCAGTGAAGCTGAACGGCGGGCGTCAGGTCCAGGGGATCCTGCGTGGGTTTGACCCCTTCATGAACCTTGTGATGGATGAGTGTTTGGAGATGGCTGCAGGAGGTCAGCAGAACACCATCGGCATGGTGGTGAGTGATATAGTACTGATTTAAATCACTGTTTTATCACCAAACTCCTCAATAATGAGATCCAAGTCATTATTTTATTACTATAACATCTCAAAAGCTCTGCAAATGCCTGTGATATTCTTTTGAGCTGGATGTGGAAGCAGCTATCTTGTTTGTTTGTGGTGAAGGGACTCTGTGTATTGCTCAGATCTGCCTTTTTTTTTTTTTCGTGTTCTACCAGTCTCACGCGGCCATTGAAAGGTTTTTTTTTTTTCCGGAGAAAAACGACTAGAGACCTGTGCTTGATGTCTTTTGATGTCGGACAGGAGGGAATAATTGTAATGTCAGACTTGGTCCGATATAGGACTGCAAAGGGTTAGAGTCGGTTTGATCACACTGACAGTAAATCAAAAAGGTCTGGAGGCCGGAGAAGTTCTCGCTGGTCCTGAGTGATAATAATGTAAATAATGTAAAGTGATTTACTGTCACTGTGAGCTAACCGTGATTAACCAAGTCTGTGAATAAAAGAGACACACAGTTTTGCAGGGATGTTAATGACTCCCCATTGCACAACAGTGTCACCCATTCCAGCTTTTACCATGCTTGATCAGCCACAGTGTATAGGTAACAAGCTCAGGTGTGTCTTATTAAACTCATAGTAAAACCAGGAATGGATCAAACTGCTATGCAATGGGAATCTTGTTTCCGTACCTGTATTATCAGTGCAGTAATTGATTTTATTTAACCCCATAATGTTTCCTCTTGTATCTCCGAACAGGTAATCAGAGGAAACAGCATCATCATGTTGGAAGCTCTGGAGCGGGTATGAGGGGGTGTGGCCATATGTGAAGGCCATCAGGAGGAGGGGTCTACAGAGAAGGGGAGGAGCATCACTTTTACAACTAGCAGACTCTGATTCCAAGGGCAGTCTAGTCCCTTATTGGCTGTTAAGGATAGCAAAACAAATGTGTGAATTCAAGTAGTGTTCAGGAGTCCTTTTGAGATGTAGTATGTAATGGTGTAGGGTTTGAAAACCTGTGGAACAAGCATGCGGATGATGTTAGAAGAACTGAGGACTCAATCAACACAAGATGTGGGTCCAGTGGAGAGTAAGGGTCCAGTATACAGTAGAATATATAGTGGTCAGAATGCATTGTGTCTGACCGACAAACAAGTTAGTCTAAAATACCCAAATGGAATGAAGACTCGTGTCTCTGTTAGCGACAGTGGGGTGTGAATGCTTTGCTAGTCCTTGTAGCCACTGTATCTCTTCATCTGTGAATCTTTGGGGGGGCTAGTTGTCTAAAGTGATGCAAATGTTTTTGTTTTGTAGCTTTATCAGTTCCATAGCTTGATTTTGAGCTGGAAATATTGTTTGTTTTCATAATAAAAAATGTTGTTTTTATGAAACACTGCATGTGTCTTTATTACTACCTTAATGAACATCAAACAGTAAATTGAGAAGCACTCTGATTTCTGTTAATTATTTTATTACAAAGATTTAAAAAAAAAGTCATTAGCAAGAGAAGGAGGTCTGTGATAATGTTATTGGAGCTGTGATAGTACAAATCAATAGATATGAATCCCAAAGCCTCAGTCGCACTTCTTTACAGTGGTACAAAAAGAAACTTGGTGATGTAAGGCACAGCGAGACCCGTTGTAACACAGATTTATTACAACCATTCCCTTAATAACTCAACTGCACCAAAGAAACCTCTATTCAGGTAATGTAATGAGGTAACTGGTTTGTCATGGCCCTCCAGAATTGGTGTTGTGCATCTCTGATTTAGACAAATGCTTTGACAAGGTTTGCAAACGATGTGGATCACATGTATCGGGCGAATGAATCACAAGCGATGTGGAACACGCCTCACACAAACGATGTGGATCACATGTATCCGGCGTGAATGAACACGTCTCAAAACGATGTGGATCACATGTATCGGGCGTGAATGAACACGTCTCACAAACGATGTGGATCACATGTATCCGGCGTGAATGAACACGTCTCACAAACGATGTGGATCACATGTATCCGGCATGAATGAACACGTCTCACAAACGATCTTGATCACATGTATCCGGCGTGAATGAACACGTCTCAAACGATGTGGATCACATGTATCCGGCCTGAATGAACACGTCTCAAACGATGTGGATCACATGTATCCGGCCTGAATGAACATGTCTCACAATTCCCTGGTGGGCGAGTAAGAGGGCATGAATTCATCAGGATTCAAAACCTTTAGGTTGAACCACATCATTTGTTATAAAGGAGCATGAAACGAATACGGGTGATTAAACCCACATGAATTAAGGGGCTGAATTCAGTGCAGAAGATGTTCAGGTGCTACTCCTGAGAGAGTCAGCCGGAGTCCCTGATTTTAAAGTGTTACCGTTAGATTAATAAGCACTCTCAGACAGAGTGAGTGGAGCATTCGCACAGGCCTATTCCAGGCGAATGGACTCAATCCTGGGCAGTGATTGGGTCAGTTTGTGGTTTATTACGATGTGTGATCGTTTATATTGGACCACTTGAGTTCGAATGACCTGCTATGCTTTTAAATGTTCTGAACACACAACTGCCCATAGGTGTGCCTCTGTCTTTACTGCTGCACCTGCAAGGCAATTTGATCAGCTCCTTGCTTAAATGCAACATTATATCACATATCAGCTTCATCTGGCAGTCCCTCACCCAAACTGCACAAGACTCTACAGTAAGAGACACCGACACCGTATTAACACACCCCTACAAGCAGGTTTAGAGGTACAGCTGGTAGAATCTCAATGGAGTAGATCAGCATTGTACCTGATGCTGTCCTCAGTGTTAATAAGATCGGGACAGATTACATTAAATTATATTTTACAACCAGCAGCAGGCTTAAAGAATAATAATGTGAAACCAGCCGCTACCTGTTTTATATAAAAATAAGTCTTTCTTATTAAGGCAGTTCGTTGTTAAAAGGCAGCAGCCAATCTGACCCATACCCTGACGGTACAGACAGGCTTTTATTGTGAAAAATGACAAAGTGCTTTCTGGAGCTATGATACAGAACTGATTTCCATCTTAGCCCCTCTTATACCCTGTCCACATTACTTACTGTATATAATCCGCAGGCATCACGTGTTGAAAACTTGACTGGCAATCACATGGTGTAGGCGTGTTGGTCACACATTGTTTTAGTGCTGGGACGAGCGTGGCGTTTTTACGTTTCAATATTAATATTCTTTCATAAATAGCAATTAGTGAATTAGCTTAAAAAAAATTAATTCTTACAGTAAAAAAAAGTTAAAATAGAGGAGAGAAAGACTGAGTCCTTCATGCATCGGTTTTCTTTTACGAGATCTTTTGATATGGTCATAAATTACTAATTCTATTATATGAACGAATATGTAAAGGGCATTTCTGAATGTGTTTCAAACAGCTTTCAATCAATCAATCAACCTTTATTTTATATAGCCTTTCATTCACATACTCAAATATTTGTCCCATTGCTATTCAGTTACTGTTTGGTATGATTATAGACCATCTCATTAGTGACGTAATCTGTGCTTGACTTTATTCTGTGGTAGTTAAAGGCACTTCTGTGCAGCGCCACAGCCCTGCTAACCCCTGACCCCGAATTTCACCCCCCCTCTTCAATCTCCCCTCTCCCCAGCGCTCACAGCTCGTTCTTCAGCCGGCTGTGCAGATCCTCCTGGTCTGTCCTGTCCTCCGTGCCGTGCCAGCGGTGGTGTGCCAGCAGCACAGCGCGGGCGGGCGATGGCGCTCATTTCCATGGCGCTGGCGGCCACCCGATCCCGCTGAGATAGTACACAGCGGTCATGCAGCACCACGGGGCAGGCCCCGGGCAGGGGGTAGGTGGGGTACGCCAGCCAGCGTGTCTCGAAACAGCATCCCAACAGGAACAGCGCCCCCAGCTGGCCTCGCTGAGAGGCGCTGGGAGAAACACCTTCCACACCTTGGGCTGGCTGGCAGGGGTCTGCTGTACCCTGGGGTACTGTCACGGGTCCAGAGAGCTGACGCTGTGCACCGCCAGCCCTCACGCTCCATCATCAGCACTTCAGACACGCTGGAGTCACCGAGAAATGAAGACCTGCGAGGAACAGCAAACGGTTCATGAGAGGATTATAAGCACACTGTGCACAGCTGGAGAGTGAGCTGCAGTTTAGAGAGGAACAAGGAACTGATAATATGGGATAACCTGACCTGTGCAAAAAGAATATTCAACCATTGAAACGTTGTAAGAAACAAGAGTGCTAACAAAGTTCAGCTGGTAAGATATACAGGCAGCCCTGAATCCTGCTGACTACACGACCAGCGCCAGCCCTGGTTACTGATCACTGCTTCATTTCTGTTTCTAACCAGGCGCTACAGTATTGTGTCTGATGATAATGTTTCAGCAACATGTGTGTAACTCTTGAGTACTGGCATCGATATCGAAGCATTCATTCCTAACTGGTGTTGTGCTCATTTCTATTAAGTCCTGCATTAGTTTCATTACAGACCAAGTAGGAGGTGTTGAGGCGGCCCTGAACCAGCGTGGCCACAGTTTGGTGGTAGCGTCCCGAGAAGTGGCTGGGGATCGGAGGGCTGAAGTTGGGGAAGGAGATGTCGATATGCCCGGGTGCAAGGGGTGGCGATGAAGACGATGTCATACAGGCTGTGGGCTGCTCCAGACTGCCCTGTGTAGCTGACTTCATACATGGAGACCGTGCCCCCTGCAACACACAAACACACACACGCCAGAGAAGCAGGATCCACTGACACCACAATATAGGGATGTTTCACCCATTCCAGCGTGATTAGCCACACTGTATAGGTAACATGCTCAGGTGAGTCTTATTAAACTCAGAGTAAAACCAGGAATGGATGAAACTGTCTACCTGACTGGATTTGACGGTGGGCCTAAATTGGAGCTGCAAATGAGTTGATCGTGAATGGCAAATCAGAATCACACTGTAATTGTAATTATAGATGAACCTTGGAACACCTGTTTAATTGTAATTGTAATTATACCAAATAATTGATCAATTACAGTTCAATTAAGTATTTATTTGTCATACGATCAATATGCTTGTATTTGCAACCACTTTTAGTGACCAGATTGGTTTGAAGAAATTAAAAGTTACATTGTATGTTTCTTATTTGTACCTGTGATTATTGCTGGGTTATTTGGATAAATAAAGTAAACATGTTAATGTGTTTTATTGTAATTTTATTGTACTTGGGTGTGTGGCTGTGGTGTGTGGCTGTGGGTGTGTGGCTGTGGGTGTGTGGCTGTGGGTGTGTAGCTATGGGTGTGTTTCTGTGACTGTGTTGCTGTGGGTGTGTGGCTGTGGTGTGTGTTGCTGTGGGTGTGTGACTGGCTGTGGGTGTGGCTGTGGGTGTGTGACTGTGGGTGTGTTGCTGTGGGTGTGTTTCTGTGACTGTGTAGTGTGTGGCTGTGGGTGTGTGACTGTGGGTGTGTGGCTGTGGGTGTGTTGCTGTGTTTGTGTGACTGGCTGTGGTGTGTGACTGGGTGTGTAGCTGTGGGTGTGTTGCTGTGGGTGTTTTGTGACTGGGTGTGTGACTGTGGGTGTGTGACTGGCTGTGGGTGTTGACTGTGGGTGTGTTGCTGTGGGTGTGTTGCTGTGAGGTGTGTGGCTGTACCGTGTGTGGCTGTGGGTGTGAGCTGTGGGTGTGTTTCTGTGACTGTGGGTGTGTTGCTGTGGGTGTGTGTGTGGGTGTGTGACTGGGTGTAGCTGTGGGTGTGTTGCTGTGGGTGTTTCTGTGACTGTGGGTGTGTGACTGGGTGTGTGACTGGCTGTGGGTGTGTGACTGTGGGTGTGTTGCTGTGGTTCTGTGACTGTGGGTGTGTTGCTGTGAGTGTGTGACTGGCTGTGGATGTGTGACTGGGTGTGTGACTGTGGGGTGTGTTGCTGTGCTGTGTTGTGTGACTGTGGGTGTGTGACTGTGGACTGTGGGACTGGCTGTGGGGTGTTTCTGTGACTGTGGGTGTGTGACTGTGACAGGGTGACTGGCTGTAGGTGTGTGACTGGTGTGTTGCTGTGGTAGCTGTCCATGTGTGGCTGTGGGAGTGTGGCTGTGTGTAGCTATGGTGTGTTTCTGTGACTGTGTGTGTGTTGCTGTGGGTGTGTGGCTGTGGATGTGTGACTGTGTGATGTGTAGCTGTCGTGTGTTGCTGTGGATGTTTCTGTGACTGTGGATGTGCTGTGGAGTGTGTGACTGGCCGTGTGTGTGACTGTGGAGTGTGTTGCTGTGGAGTGTGTGGCTGTGGGTGTTGCTGTGAGTGTGTGTGACTGGCTGTGGAGGTGTGACTGTGGGGGGTGTTGCTGTGGAGTGTGTGGCTGTGACTGTGGCTGTGGTAGTGAGGTTCATTGTGAGGAGGCATCACTCATTGTAACCTCACCAGTCTTGTAAACCGGCCGTGGCTTGACAGTGATGGAGGCAGATCTTGCCAGGTATCAGCATGGCCTTGCTGTGGTAGAGCAGCCCTGAGCACACCAGCTTGTTTCCCCCAAAGCCCACAGTATAGAGTCTGCGCCAACCAGGGACACTGCACCCGCAAGGCACGAGGTTCCTACAGACATAGGGCACACAAGGGGTCACTACAGAGTCAAGGCACATGAGGGGTTAACACAGGGACAGGCCATGAGGGGTACATCAGATTGACAGAGAGACAGGCCAAACCTAGAGGCTAACACAGAGACAGCACACTGCATTTTGCTACAGGACAGGGCACACGAGGTGTTAACACAGACAGGGCACAGAGGGTTAACACAGAGAGGGGCACAGTGGTCCACAGAGACAGGGCACACCTTAGGGGTTAAACAGACAGAGCACAGGGGACAACACAGAGACAGGGCACATGAGGGGTTAACACAGAGACAGCACTGAGGGGTTAACACAGAGACAGGGCACATGAGGGGGCTACAGAGACAGCACACAGGGGTTCTTTACAGAGACAGGGATTGTCCCAGGAAATAAGTTGATCTGGAAATAAGTTGATCAAGCTCTAGAATTTAACGAGGAGCTCCATTGTTTCTAAGGGCCAGTGTCCTAGGGGAAATAAATTGATCTGGAAATAAGTTGATCAAGCTCTAGAATTTAAAGGGGAGGCTCCATTGTTTCTAATGTAAACGAGCCTAGGCTAGGAAATAAGTCGATCGAGTCAGGAAAAAAGTTTGTCAAGCCCAGGAAATAAGTTGATCGGATATATTAATGAACAATAAGTAATTTAAAATAAATTTTGTAAGTATAATTTATATCAATTAGTAGATCGGATTTATTCGCAGTATGCTGCTAGATAAGATGATGAATATCGCTTTAGATCCAATATATTAGCCTAACAAAAATGCATAATTTAAAAATGACTTTTGTACGTATAATTTACATTAACATGTAGATCGGATACATTCGACAGTATTACGCTAGATAAGGGAATGTGAATATAAACTGTATATATATATTAGCAGCAAATAAATCATTTAAAATGAATTGTATGATTGTACATTTCTGATTGTGTATTTCTGTTTGTGTATTTAAATTACCAGTTTGGAAAGAAACAATACATTCATTAATTAAAAAACTAAAGAGTTAACGCCTTTGCTAAACCGTGGTAAATACCTGTAGTTCAATATCAACCAAGATTTTGTGTTGTGAGAGAGATCATACAGTATATGTGGCTACTCTATATCAGCATCATTTTAAAATGGTAAATCCCTATAGTGCAACAACCAATAAGACATATATCTAGAAAGAGACAGTATATTGAATTAAAGTGAATTATCACGATTTAAAATCATGTATACACATATATACGGTATCTCTCTTCCTCATTATATAAGCATAAGCATTTTAATTTCAATTAAAGATTGACAACATTTTGATGTGTAAAATCATTTAATATATAAATAAATCTCTGATCACACAAACTACATCAGATTGACATCGATGTTAGAGGAAAACTTAAAAAGTCAGAGGTTTAAAACAGTTTACCATAGAAACAGTCATCGATCACATTTTAAAGTTCATACGAAAAGACAGCCGCACGAACACGCACCAACACACACAGTCTAGTAAATAAAACGGCCAGATAAAAATAAAAAGCCATGCAGCGAACCTCCCTTTAATCAAACTGTAGCCCCGCTTTTACTTTTTGTCTTACTGTTTTGCGCGATCCACTTATTTCCCGGTCAACTTATTTCCTACGACACCGGTGTAAGAGGAGCAGGCGTGGGACACACCTGTGCTTTACCTGTGGATTCATGTCTGTTTGAATTGATTTATTTTTTATTTTATTGATGTGAGTATCTTAGTTTATGGAATCTAACTTTGGTATTTGTAAAACTGTTTTGGACTCTTTGTAATAGAAGAAGATGTTCAAATAGAATTCTAGTTGAAATGTCTACCATTGAATTTAATTGAAGTCTCTGTTATGCTGTTTAACAGGTATGGTGATTGTTATAGAAGACAACAACAGGATTTGAAAAGGTTAAGAAACATCAAACTGTATTCAGTTTTTTCCTTCTTACTCTCTCTCCTCTCCTCTTCCCTCTCCCCTCTCTCTCCTCACCCACAAAAGCGTTGATCTTGACGCTTTGCCCATAGTTGACCCTCATGATGGGCGTGACGACCTCGTTCAGGAAGTGCTGCGAGAAGCCTGCCCCTGCATAGCCTGGTCCAGCGTGTGATTGGTCATCCACAGGAACTCGTCCCCGCCTCCCAAATGCGTGCAGGAGCCGCTCCACAGAAGAAAAGGACCAAAACCAAACGACTGGAACTGATAAATCCTGAGAGAGGAGAGAGAGGAGGGAGGGAATGAGGAGGAGGAGAGAGAGATGGGGTATAAGGAGTAGCAGGATTTGAACCAATAATAAGTGAGCTCCACCAGAGAGAGGGGAGGATATGGAGGGTCAAAGAGTGGGAGTGGTGAGGCACCTCATGAACTTGTCCAGGACGCCTTCTACCCAGATCTGCACGCCTCTGGGCAGGAAGTTGCCACGGCTCAAACCTCCGGAGTGCCACAGCAGCCGCAGGAAGTTAATGATGAACCAGTCAGCTCTCCTCAAAGACAATTTGCACCAACCCGCTGAATATCGCCATGGGACGGGACCGTGGCAAACCTCCCCCTCTGGGACAGGCCTGGGGGAGACCAGCCATGGTTTAAACACTCCCTCACCAGCCACAGCTCAAACACTCTCACCAACCACGGCTCAAACACTCACCAGCCACGGCTCAAACACTCTCACCAACCACAGCTCAAACACTCCCACCAGCTACGACAAACACTCCCTCACCAACCACAGGTCAAACACTCCCACCACCCACAGCTCAAACACTCTCACCAGCCACAGCTCAAACACTCCCACCAGCCATGACAAACACTCCCTCACCAACCACAGGTCAAACACTCCCACCAACCACAGCTCAAACACTCCCACCAGCCACGACAAACACTGCCTCACCAACCACAGGTCAAACACTCTCACCAGCCACGGTTCAAACACTCCCACCAGCCATGGCTCAAACACTCCCTCACCAACCACAGGTCAAACACTCTCACCAGCCACGGCTCAAACACTCCCACCAGCCAAGGCTCAAACATTCCCACCAGCCACGGCTCAAACACTCTCACCAACCACGGCTCAAACACTCTCACCAGCCACGGCTCAAACACTCTCACCAGCCACAGCTCAAACACTCTCACCAACCACGGCTCAAACACTCACCAGCCACGGCTCAAACACTCTCACCAACCACAGCTCAAACACTCCCACCAGCTACGACAAACACTCCCTCACCAACCACAGGTCAAACACTCCCACCACCCACAGCTCAAACACTCCCACCAGCCACAGCTCAAACACTCCACCAGCCACAGCTCAAACACTCCCACCAGCCACGGCTCAAACACTCCCTCACCAACCACAGGTCAAACACTCTCACCAGCCACAGCTCAAACACTCTCACTAGCCACGGCTCAAACACTCTCACCAGCCACGGCTCAAACACTCTCACCAACCACAGCTCAAACACTGTCACCAGCCACAGCTCAAACACTCTCACCAACCACGGCTCAAACACTCACCAGCCACGGCTCAAACACTCCCTCACCAACCACTCACCTCAAACACTCCCCACCAGCTACTTAAACACTCCCTCACCAACCACAGGTCAAACACTCCCACCACCCACAGCTCAAACACTCCCACCAGCCACAGCTCAAACACTCCCACCAGCTCCCTCACCACGGCTCGCCAAACAAACTCCCACCAGCCACAGCTCAAACACTCTCTCAGCCACGGCTCAAACACTCCCACTAGCCACTCGCTCAAACACTCCCTCACCAACCACAGGTCAAACACTCCCACCAGCCACGCTCAAACACTCCCACACCAGCCACAGCTCAAACACTCCCACCAGCCAAACAGCTCAAACACCCCACCAACCAAATGGCTCAAACACTCCCACCAGCCACGGCTCAAACACTCCCACCAGCCACTCTCACCAGGCTCAAACACTCCCTCACCAACCACAGGTCAAACACTCACCAGCCACAGGTCAAACACTCCCAACAGCCAACTCAAACACTCTCACAGCCACAGCTCAAACACTCCCACCAGCCACAGGCTCAAACACTCTCACCAACCACAGCTCAAACACTGTCACCAGCCACAGCTCACCAGCTCAAACACAGCCAGCCACGGCTCAAACACCTCACCAGCCACAGCTCAAACACTCCCACCAGCCACAAAACTCAAACACCAACCACAGGTCAAACACTCCCCACCAATCACAGCTCAAACACTTCTCACCAGCCACGGCTCAAACACTGCCCACCAACCACAGCTCAAACATTCCCTCACCAACCACAAACAGCCACCACGGCTCAAACACTCCCTCACCAGCCACAGCTCAAAACACCCTCACCAACCACAGGTCAAACAACACCACCAGCCACGGCTCAAACCACCAGCCACGGCTCAAACACTCCCACCAGCCACAGCTCAAACACGGCTCACCAGCCACAGCTCAAACACTCCCCACCAGCCACAGCTCAAACACTCCCACCAGCTCAACACTCCCTCACCAACCACGGCTCAAACACTCACCAGCCACGGCTCAAACACTCCACCAGCCACAGCTCAAACACTCCCACCAGCCACGACAAACACTCCCTCACCAACCACAGGTCAAACACTCCCTCACCAACCACAGGTCAAACACTCTCACCAGCCACAGCTCAAACACTCACCAGCCACAGCTCAAACACTCCCACCAGCCACGGCTCAAACACTCCCACCAGCCAAGGCTCAAACACTCCCACCAGCCACGACTCAAACACCCTCACCAACCACAGGTCAAACACTCCCACCACCAACCACAGGTCAAACACTCCTCACCAGCCACAGCTCAAACACTCTCACCAGCCACAGCTCAAACACTCCCACCAGCCGGGCTCAAACACTCCCACCAGCCAAGGCTCAAACAGCTCCCTCCCACCAGCCATGGCTCAAACTCCCACCAGCCACAGCTCAAACACTCTCCTCACCAACCACAGGTCAAACACTCACCAGCCAAACGGCTCAAACACTCCCAACAGCCAAGGCTCAAACACTCTCACTAGCCACAGCTCAAACACTCCCACCAGCCACGGCTCAAACATTCTCACCAACCACGGCTCAAACACTCTCACCAGCCACGGCTCAAACACTCTCACCAACCACAGCTCAAACACTCTCACCAGCCACAGCTCAAACACTCTCACCAGCCACGGCTCAAACACTCTCACCAGCCACGGCTCAAACACTCTCACCAGCCACAGCTCAAACACTCCCACCAGCTACGGCTCAAACACTCCCTCACCAACCACAGGTCAAACACTCCCACCACCCACAGCTCAAACACTCCCACCAGCCACAGCTCAAACACTCCCACCAGCCACGACAAACACTCCCTCACCAACCACGGCTCAAACACTCCCTCACCAACCACAGGTCAAACACTCTCACCAGCCACAGCTCAAACACTCTCACTAGCCACGGCTCAAACACTCCCACTAGCCACGGCTCAAACACTCCCTCACCAACCACAGGTCAAACACTCCCACCAGCCACGGCTCAAACACTCCCACCAGCCACGGCTCAAACACTCCCCTCACCAACCACAGGTCAAACACTCTCACCAGCCACGGCTCAAACACTCCCACCAGCCACGGCTCAAACACTCTCACTAGCCACAGCTCAAACACTCCCACCAGCCACGGCTCAAACACTCACCAACCACGGCTCAAACACTCTCACCAACCACAGCTCAAACACTCTCACCAGCCACAGCTCAAACACTCTCACCAGCCACAGCTCAAACACTCTCACCAGCCACAGCTCAAACACTCTCACCAACCACAGCTCAAACACTCACCAGCCACGGCTCAAACACTCCTACCAGCCACAGCTCAAACACTCCCACCAGCCACGACAAACACTCCCTCACCAACCACAGGTCAAACACTCCTCACCAACCACAGGTCAAACACTCTCACCAGCCACAGCTCAAACACTCTCACTAGCCACAGCTCAAACACTCCCACCAGCCACGGCTCAAACACTCTCACCAGCCACGGCTCAAACACTCCCTCACTGCTACTCAAGAGAGCGCACAGCTGAGCAGGGACCCAGACTAACATTGATCTGAGCTTAACGTTCCTGAGATCAGTGCTGTGTGTGTCATTGTGCGTCTTTTGTGTCTACCCACTTAATACAAAAAAATGCATACAAGTAGAACCCTTCTACAAGTTTACCACGGTCTCTTTGCAGTTTTACCAGGCTTTTCCCATGATTATACCATACATTCACTATAGTTTACCCTGGATTGTCATGGTTTTTAATATGCTTTACAATGCTTGCCTATGCTTAACCATGCTTTCACTGTGCTTTATCACAGTGCTATGCTTTTCTAAGGGAAGTTTGACTTCCCTGAAGACCCTGAGAACCCATTATAGAGAGCGACTCGTCAGAGAAGGTTGCTGCTCACCCAGCTGCTCCACAAAGTGCTTCATGTGCAGGTTGAGGGGGTGCAGCACGGAGCCCCCCGTCTCGTACTCATCCCCTCCAATCTGAGCCGTGCCCAGCCGCCCCCCCACCGTCCCAGGCTCCAGCACGTCCACCTGCACCCCCGCGCCAAATTCCTTTCGCAAGAAATAGGCGGCCGCGGTACCCCCGATCCCGGCCCCCACCACGGCTGAAACAGAGAGAGCACAGGGCAGAGATTACACTGCTGAAACAGAGAGAGCACAGGGCAGAGATTACACTGCTGAAACAGAGAGAGCACAGGGCAGAGATTACACTGCTGAACAGAGAGCACAGGGCAGAGATTACACTGCTGAAACAGAGAAAGCACAGGGCAGAGATTACACTGCTGAAACAGAGAGAGCACAGGGCAGAGATTACACTGCTGAACAGAGAGAGCACAGGGCAGAGATTACACTGCTGAACAGAGAGTGCACAGGGCAGAGATTACACTGCTGAAACAGAGAGAGCACAGGGCAGAGATTACACTGCTGAAACAGAGAGAGCACAGGACAGAGATTACACTGCTGAAACAGAGAGAGCACAGGGCAGAGATTACACTGCTGAACAGAGAGAGCACACAGGGCAGAGATTACACTGCTGAAAACAGAGAGAGAGCACAGGGCAGAGATTACACTGCTGAAAGAGACAGAGAGAGCACTGGACAGAGATTACACAGAGATTGAAACAAGAGAGAGCACAGGGCAGAGATTACACTGCTGAACAGAGAGAACAGGGGGCAGAGATTACACTGCTGAAACAGAGAGAGCACAGGGCAGAGATTACACTGCTGAAACAGAGAGAACAGGGCAGAGATTACACTGCTGAACAGAGAGAGCACAGGGCAGAGATTACACTGCTGAAACAGAGAGAGCACAGGGCAGAGATTACACTGCTGAAACAGAGAGAGCACAGGGCAGAGATTACACTGCTGAAACAGAGAGAGCACAGGGCAGAGATTACACTGCTGAAACAGAGAGAGCACAGGGCAGAGATTACACTGCTGAAACAGAGAGAGCACAGGGCAGAGATTACACTGCTGAACAGAGAGAGCACAGGGCAGAGATTACACTGCTGAAACAGAGAGAGCACAGGGCAGAGATTACACTGCTGAAACAGAGAGAGCACAGGGCAGAGATTACACTGCTGAAACAGAGAGAGCACAGGACAGAGATTACACTGCTGAACAGAGAGAACAGGGCAGAGATTACACTGCTGAACAGAGAGAGCACAGGGCAGAGATTACACTGCTGAACAGAGAGAGCACAGGGCAGAGATTACACTGCTGAACAGAGAGAGCACAGGGCAGAGATTACACTGCTGAACAGAGAGAGCACAGGGCAGAGATTACACTGCTGAAACAGAGAGAGCACAGGGCAGAGATTACACTGCTGAAACAGAGAGAGCACAGGGCAGAGATTACACTGCTGAACAGAGAGAACAGGGCAGAGATTACACTGCTGAACAGAGAGAGCACAGGGCAGAGATTACACTGCTGAACAGAGAGAGCACAGGGCAGAGATTACACTGCTGAACAGAGAGAGCACAGGGCAGAGATTACACTGCTGAAACAGAGAGAACAGGGCAGAGATTACACTGCTGAACAGAGAGAGCACAGGGCAGAGATTACACTGCTGAGAGAGAACAGGGCAGAGTTTACACTGCTGAACAGCATAGCAGTGGTAAAGGACGTGTTTTGTGATTTCTAATGAAGTTATGCGTTGCGTGAGGGCGTCCCCCATCAGACCTGGGCTCAATTATAACTATAATACAATTTCAATGACAAGAGCATCGTTTGCTGAAATTGAAATTCCAATTCCAATTCCAATGCTATTTTGTTCAATTACAATTAGTTACAATATTGCTGCAATAATTACAATTATAATTACAATTACAAAAAAAACTAACATAAACAACTCCACACATTAACATGTTTACTCTATTTATTCTAAATAACCCAGCAATAATCACAGCTCCAAATACAGAAACATACTGGGCAACTTTGATTTTTGTCATTCAACAAAGTAATGTTGATATGGAGTGGATCACACGTTTAACAAATTATGAAGTTCTGGAAAAATAAACCTGACAAATGGATGTGTGATGCACTAGAGCAATGAAATGGTATAATCACGATTATAATTATGCAGGTATGCCACGGTTCAATGCCATTGTAACTGCAATGAATTAGGAATTACACAATTACAACTGGAACGGGCTCCAGGTGTGCCCCCTAAACTGCACACGAGGACACCTCTAATAACAACAGGTAGAAAAATAAGCATAGCAGCTTCACCCATTCCAGGTTTTACCACAGACTTGATTAGCCTCGGTGGGCAGGATTTTCATAAGGTTGTAAATGAGAACTCCAGTGTTAATCCACAGATCGGTGTGTAGCATTGACTTTAGCATTTTCAAGCAGTCGTTATGCCTATTTCGTTATTAAATAATTGTGCTAATGTGATTTCCGAAATTATGTTGCTTTACAAAATAATGTTAATATCTTAACAAGCATTTCTTTTGTTTGCGTGGGAATTTAAAAGCAAATCCGTGTTAAATTGTCATAATTTATCAGTAGTTAATTTGCACTTGGAAAAGGAGGGTTTTAATTAATAAAATAGTAACTCACCTTGAAACAGAAATTTAACAGACCGCGGCTGACGATACAGAGAGAGAGAGAGAGTGTACGGGACCAGAGTTAATTTCTTACAGACAACCTAGATAATTCAATATTTGTAGTTATGAAAATATTTTAGTCTTTTCTACACTTGTGGTTATGAAGGAGATTTATTCACTTGTCTTAACCAGTTGTAACCTTACAGAACGTTTGTTGTCTTGCTAAACCGCGTAATTTGCACAAAGTGTAATGTTACTACCAAGAAATGATCAATGCAACTGTAGTCTATCTGAATTCTGCATACGTACATTATGACAGCTGACCTCTTCTGTAGATTTTATTTAAATTATACAACTGAAATCTTGGTATAGGAAATGGCATATTAGATATTACAATAAAGTTTCCTTAGGTGATTGCAGATTTGCAATGTGTCCTTGGCTTTTAACACCTGTGTCTAATCCACACAAGAATGAAGAACAGGTGTACAAGGACACACAGACCCACTAGGAATGTGATCGAGATCATTGACATGGATTTTGCCTAAATGTATTTGTGATGTTCTCAGACTCCCCCACACTATGTACAATGCACACTTTCACCTTCACACGTTTGTATGCATATACAATGCTCTTATAATACTGTAAGTGTTCGGTGGCTACTTCTAATCATGTTGAGTTTATTTATCGAGGAAGCGAGCAAAGAGTACCAGAGCAAATGCATGATTAGAGGAATTCACCAAACAGTTCATTATAAACAAATTGTGTATTGGGTTAGGGAGTTCTATCGTCATTTTAAAAGCTTCATAAATATATAATGAAGTGTTACATACATGGTATACGTGTATAATAACTAACAACTACAAACACCAATGGCTCTTCAAATGTATTTATTAATAGCCTACAATCGTACAGACTAAAACACAGACACAAGTAGATGTCAACATAAGAAAATAAATTCCCTGCCATCCGATTTTTACCCACATGTCAGATAATCATAAATCAGCATTTTAATGTGAAGTGTTCTAAATAAACGTACATTCTGCATGACAAAATGCACAATTTGAAATGATACACTAAACAGATATTCCCATTATTTTTTATTTCCATTTGGCTGCTGCTCGCTGGTGGGAGACGTCTCCCTGTACGCTAGTAGTTTCCATAACAGTGAATTCTGCTTCCATTCATTTATCTTGATCTCGTTAACATGCATTTTGATTAACGAGTTCCCCTTATCTAGTCGTTGAGACAGGAAGTGATGTAGGTGACCTGCTACAATTAAGCTTTTTAATGAGAAATGCGTTCATTAATGACCTCATCGACTCAATTTCAAAGCATTAAAGGATTGATTTAATTAACACATTTCATTTGAAAATCACTTGCTACTAAAGCTCTCGTTACTATATCACGAGTTCGATACAATAACAAAAATCCTGCCCTGTGTGTTTTATTAAACACAGAGTAAAACCAGGAATGGATCAAACTGCTATAAAATGTGAGACTTATTTCCATCCCTGGAAATGAGACAAAAGTCAGCCTTCTGTCTGAACATTTTAACTCTACATTCATTGACACTGAAAACCACTTTACATTTTATCTATATTTTCACCACAACATGCCTTGTTTTTTCACTATGCTTTACCAGACCTCTCTGTGCTTTACAATGCTTGCCTATGCTTTACCAGACCTCTCTGTGCTTTACAATGCTTCCCTATGCTTCACCAGACCTCTCTGTGCTTTACAATGCCTCCCTATGCTTCACCAGACCTCTCTGTGCTTTACAATGCCTCCCTATGCTTTACCATACCTCTCTGTACTTTACAATGCCTCCCTATGCTTTATCATACCTCTCTGTGCTTTACAATGCTTCCCTATGCTTTACCAGACCTCTCTGTGCTTTTTTACAATGCTTCCTATGCTTTACCATACTTCTCTGTGCTTTACAATGCTTCACTGTGCTTTTACCAGACCTCTGTGCTTTTACAATGCTTCCCAATGCTTTACCAGACCTCTCTGTGCTTACAATGCTTCCCTATGCTTTACCATACCTCTCTGCTTTTTACAATGCTTCCCTGTGCTTTTACCAGACCTCTCTGTTTTTACAATGCTTCCTATGTTTTACTATAACTCTCTGTGCTTTTTACAATGCTTCACTGTGCTTTTACCATACCTCTCTCTAGGCTTTTTATAATGCTTCCTATGTTTTACCATACCTCTGTGCTTTACAATGCTCACTGTGTTTTACCATACCTCTCTAGGCTTTACAATGCTTCCTTATGTTTTACCATACTCTCTGTTTTTTACAATGCTTCACTGTGTTTTTACCATGCCTCTGTGCTTTACATTGCTTCCTATATGTTTTTACCAGACCTCTCTGTGTTTTACAATGCTTCCCTATGCTTTACCATACCTCTGTGTTTTTACAATGCTTCCCTATGTTTTACCACACCTCCCCTGTTCTTTACAATGCTTCCCTATGTTTACCATACCTCTCTGTGCTTTACAATGCTTCCCTATGCTTTTCACCATACCTCTCTGTGCTTTACAATGCTTCCCTCTGCTTCACCACACTTTCACTGGGCTTTATTAATGGCTTGTCTCAAAAAAGGCACAGATGCAAGTCCCTACTCATTCTCTTATCGTTTTATTTAGTTTTCAAGAGACTAAAACTTTCACATCTTGTTGAATTGAATCCTTATTATTGTCCTGCCACAACACTAGAACCACTTCCTGTTCCGCAGGTATTAGTGTCCCCCCAGACTTGTAACCACTTAAGAGTTCTATGCCCAGCAAACTGAGTGTGTTGTTTCAGGTGGGGCCTCAATACCTGTTGCGCAGGTCGGCACGGGTAGAAAATCCGAAACCGGGTACCCGCCGGGCAATAATAAAATAATTTTTAAAAAATGACAAATATTAATGTTTTAAGTGCATCGTTGCAGGACTTGTTGTCTGTCCTGTTTGTCTTGTCTATCTTATGTTATGTGTATTGTAAGGGGAACGGGTCACGCCGTTAGTTAGCAGCGGGAAGAGGGGGGCTGCAGACCATGGGTCGATTGGTTGAGCCGGACAGCGGCGGGAGATGAGGAGCGGATATATAAGGGGGTGCATGAGTGACAGGAGGAGGGAGTGAGTGAAAGAGTGAGAGAGTGACAGAGAGTGAGAGAGTGACAGAGAGAGTGAGAGAGTGACAGAGAGAGGACAGTGACAGAGAGAGTGAGAGAGAGTGACAGAGAGAGTGAGAGAGTGACAGAGTGACAGAGAGAGAGTGACAGAGTGACAGAGAGTGACAGAGAGAGTGACAGAGAAAAGCGACTTGAACGAAAGCAAAAAAGATAACAATAGAAGGGTTTGTCATTTTGGTGGCGTGAATTCCGGCCCCTGACAGGAATTCTCTGTTTATTAAGAATAAACTTTCAAGATCGAGAATTCCACACAGTCTCCCTGAGTCCTGCTTCATAAACCTGACAAAAACGCTACAATATATTTGAATTCTATATTGTATACATACATTTAGTCCCTTCAGATCAGTAGTCTTGTGTAACCTTTTTAAGTAGTGGAAACATCAAAATAATAATAATAATAATAATAATAATAATAATAATAATAATAAAAAAATAATAATAATAATAACAATAATAATCATCATCATCTCAGTTATTAATGTTAAAGGGGAACTGTAATGGAAATTAACATATAACCATTTCAATAGAAAACATGTTAACTAAAGTTTTTGACGGATTTTTAGCCTCTCCTTGAGCAGTATATCGTATATATAAACCATTAAAACAAATTAACATCGAATGTACTGAGCTCTCTTCCGTCGTGCTTTGTGTGACGTCCTGTCGGTGACTCGCTCTATAGTCACACATAGTATTCTATTAAGCGTATGTCCCGTTCTATATGACGTAGCCATTGTTTTGTTATGGCCGCCCTCTGTTGGGCACACAAAAATACTTTTTATTTCTGTTTTTCCTTTTGTTATTTTGCACCCGAACGCTTTGCTTTCCGAAATAATTCACCCTGCCGGCGTTCACTGGTGCGGGGGGCTGTCAGCGATCTGACGGAACAGCGGCGCCAGAAAGGATCCAATATGGCGGCGGCCTGCATTTCCAGCTGACCCAGAAAGCTGACAAAAAAACTGAATTATTGGCCAAACGCTGTACTTTTTAACAGAATTGGCGCAGCGAGGCGCATGTTATGTATACAGAGCACTTAGAGAGCCTTGTTATTTTGAGTACAGTTCCCTTTAAATGTGCTTCACGCTGCGGGGTTTTTTTATGACACCTACTGGCCACACATTCTGCTGTTGTTGTTTAAAACACCGAAGAGCGTTGTGTGGATTTCTTTACCAAGCAGCAGAAAACGGAATCTGCAAACTCTACCAAGGAAATATTTTTCTCAAAGGAGGAATCACTAGCACACTTACTTAAATGTGCTCCATAAATATATATATATATATATATTTTATATAACTAAATAGGTACGCGTTTCGTAAATGTGCGAGTTTGAGTAATTTTGTCTTTGCACCTTAGCATTTTGGAGTGCTGTGCTTTTTATTTATAAATTTACTTCTTAAAATAAAATGTTTACAGTTTCAGTCTGTTTTCTGAGTACACAGCTCATAATACTTTATTTACTTTAAAATAAAGGCTACTTATTTGATCTTTTGGGTAAGAAACTATATCTGCGCAATAATTTTAGATAAAGCATTGGAAGCCACACGGTTATTATTATTATTATTATTATTATTATTATTATTATTATTATTATTATTAATGGATCACAGAGTTACCCCTGACTCAAGGATGTTATCTTGTTTTCTCGATTTAGTTTCTGATTTAGTTCCTGAGAAGAATAGTCGTCGCAGTTATTAATTGAGTGTACCTGCCGCTCGCTGTGTTACTGTTTTCTGTAAACCTTGATATCCTGTCTGTTAAGAAAGGGCTTCATGCAGAAGTTTGTTTTAACGTTGTATTTATTACACTGGCCAGAGACCCGCGCTTACAACTGTATTGTCATATTTTCTTTAAATTCTCAAAATAACAATCGATACCAGGGTACAAAAGAGACCCGTGTCGGGTAATTTAAACCCGACCACGCCTGTTTAATGTGTGTGTGTACTTAACTGACTTAAAATATTTTTAAAGACTTAAGAGTATATGTTCTTTTAATATTATTATTATTATTATTATTATTATTATTATTATTATTATAAAAAGTAAACAGTCGTTACCTATTTTCTTGGGCGGATCTCGGAGCTCCGGTGCAGAAGCGAGCCCCCGACGACCACTCAGACACAAGCCGAGGAGCAGCAACGAACCGGCGGGGAAGCACCGCAGTCTCATGGCTGCCGATCTTCAATGATATCAGAAATGTTTCAACAATAACGATGATAATATCAATAACGCGCACAATAACAAACAGACAGCTCCGTGCTGAATGACTCGGCTTGTGTACACTTCCTTGTTCTGTACTCGTTGTAGAGTTTCGTACGTTAGGACAGGAATACGTTTAAAACTAAGCTAATCCAGTCGCCTCTCCCCCAAGACTAACCTTTGCAGAGTTCTTACGTCTACCCGAGTCAAACTAATCTTCTAGTCTAGATTAGATACAAAGTACACTGTGCAGTACTCCCCGTATCTCTCCCCTCTTCGCCTGTGTCAGTTTAGTTGAAATATATTACTTTTATTGAGCTGAATGTCGTCCTTGACTTTTTAAGTACAAAGAAAAAATGTCTGTGTACTTTAACTTGAAACACTAAGGTCTCTACAATTTGTGGCTACACTCCTTATAGTCTGTGCACGTTAAGAAACTGTGTTAGCAGCTTGATTCGTTGCTACAAGACAAAAACTTCAATACGATACGGTCGACCGTGTGCCTGTCACCGTATCTCTGAAAATTCTTACCAAATTAGGCTATTACTAGCTTACAACAAAACTTTTACTTGAGCTTGGACTCGGTTCAGTGCGTAGATATAAAATAATAATAAGCAGACGATTCAAAGTTTTACGCCTTGAACATTCTGCAGCTATGTCCCTGTATTCACCATGTTGGCTCTAGTTGCTCTAGGGGACCGTGCGGCGTTGACTCCACATTAGAGCCAACATGGCTCCTGTTTCACGATCTGTTCTATAGACTTCCACATGGGCATGCTCCAGATAGAAATGCACTCTGGGATAGCCAGACCTCCATGGTGGTTATGCTAGGTTTACACCGTGTAATAACAGCGTAAACCATTCAGACATTACTCACTAAAATTACGAGGTCATCATGCATATGAGCTCATCATGCATTTGCTTGCTAGTCTCCCATCTGTCCCCATATAAAGACTGGAAGAGTTTTATTTTATATCTGTTACCATGCATGAAAGGGTTAGACAGTCTAATTACATTCCAATGTATTTGATATATTTTAGTTTATATAGCCTTTCATACCACAGTATCTCAAAACACTTTACATGTCGGTACCAAACATGCAATATCAAGAAGCAATAGAAATGACAAAATAATAATAATAATAATAATAATAATAATAATAACACGTCTAAATATGGGGGCCAATTTTTTTTTTTTTTTTTTAAATGTCCTCCGTGTGGTGATGTTGTGTATTAACCCGATTTTTTCTTAAATGGTGGTTAATTTAAATTAGAACACATTTTCTATGGTAATAGACCACCGCTGGCTATGGGAAAGGAAAATGGAAGTGAACATTATTATTAGGCTTCCAAGCCAAAGGCTGGGGAAGCCTATTGTTATTGCTGTGTTTATTATTATTATTATTATTATTATTATTATTATTATTATTATTATTATTATTCCCAAACATCATCGCAGAGTTATGAAAACGCATACGTAAGTAGATGCCTATGGCTGGACAACCAGACTGGCGTCCCCAAATGAAAAAGTCACATGGTTCGACCGCCATCTTGAATCTCGTGGAAATTTTGGGAATTTTTCAAAATTTTTGCCGTTAAAAACAACTTAAGGTGGAACTATGACGATGGCAGCAGATAGTGCAGCAATGGCCTATAAAAAACATATGTTCAATCGAGGTCGATTGAACAATTACTTTGCCCGCTACGCTGGATTGGCGCCAAATATTCAACAATCTTCTTGTCTTAAACTGCAACGTCAATCGACACCTAAATTGGCACGCATGTTCATGACCAGGTCCTTTCTACCGTTTGTAAAATCCACGCTTTTTCATTAGAAAACATGGCCGCAGCACGCAAATAACCGTTTCACGACGGCTCTAT
The DNA here is from genome assembly GCA_036884735.1 of Huso huso. Taxonomy (NCBI): domain Eukaryota; kingdom Metazoa; phylum Chordata; class Actinopteri; order Acipenseriformes; family Acipenseridae; genus Huso; species Huso huso. The sequence continues at coordinate 95,354 of JAHFZB010000155.1, forward strand.
TTTTGTACATTCGTGCATAAATCCAAGGTGCAATACACTACAGTCATGAAACTTTATATGACCATAGAGACTCACGTGAAGTACTGGTGATAATAAAATGACACATTTTGGTCACATGGTTTGGCGGCCATATTGATAATCGAAAAAAAAACTTTTGCAACCCATAACAAGAACACCATTGCACTAATGCTCTTCAATGTCAACACAATTGCACAGACCATTGGAAAGTAATAACTGCTGAAGATTGAAACAGATTACTCACACGGTGGCCATATTGGAATTTACGTTGAAATTTTAACTCCTAGGGCGTGCCGACGGGGTCATAGTTATAATGGAACACGTATAGGAAGTCACATGTGCTCTATGAAAAAATGTCATCTCCCGTGACCTCCGACCTCTCCTAAAGGTCAAACGGTGATGCATGACATCATCAACATACGCAACTGGCTATAAAACTGCCTATAACTTCTTATCGGCTGCACCAAAATGCATGAAATGACACGGCTGTAGAGGACTATGGAATGTTTCGGCAATTTTTAAAAGTCTTCTCATATTTGTGCCAAAATTGACAGTTAGCACAGTTGTGATAATAACATTTCATCTATAATAAACAATGCGCTTAAATTTCACGATAACTGCTTGGATGGAAGCCCTTATACTTGCTAGCGACTCTAGTTATTATTTATTTCTTAGCAGACACCCTTATCTAGGGTGACTTACAATTGTTACAAGATATCACATTATTTTTATTATTTGTTTATTTAGCAGACGCCTTATCCAAGGCGACTTACAGAGACTAGGGTGTGTGAACTATGCATCAGCTGCAGAGTCACTTACAATTACGTCTCACCCGAAAGACGGAGCACAAGGAGGTTAAGTGACTTGCTCAGGGTCACACAGTGAGTCAGTGGCTGAGGTGGGATTTGAACCAGGGACCTCCTGGTTACAAGCCCGTTTCTTTAACCACTGGACCACACAGCCTCCTATTTTTACATACAATTACATTATTTTTTACACATTATTTTTACATACAATTACCTATTTATACAGTTGGCTTTTTACCGGAGCAATATAGGTAAAATACCTTGCTCAAGGGTACAGCAGCAGCGTCCCCCACCTGGGATTGAACCCACAACCCTCCGGTCAAGAGTCCAGAGCCCTAACCACTACTCCACACTGCTGCCCAAACATAACAGTTTCTTAGCAGGATTTGTGCAGTGTTGCCAGATCGGGCGGGTTCAAGCCCAATTGGGCTTGTGTTTTTTGTATTGTGCGTGAAAAAATGGCTTTGGACGGGTGCCTATTTTTTGGGCTAGTATTGGGCATTTCTGCGGGTATTGCATTTGGATATATTTTGAATAGGTTACGATATTTTTAAGCAAAATACTAAGCTATATGATACACAACCCTTAGTGTTTACATCACGGTTGCTAAACATTGTAACAATAACACGCATCAATATCTGTCATATGACGTACATTTCATTATTACTTTGGGCTACAAACGTAGCACTTTCTAAAAGGCACAGTCTGGTAACAGGCGTTATTGCAAATGAGAATTTATTCTCAAGGATTTTACTTGATTTAAAAAAATGAATGATTGATTGATTCGTATGATTCATATCAGAGTTATTCCGCAATTAAAATAAAAGGCTAAAATTGAGCACCCCCCACGTCACATTATAAGATACGCAAACAGTACCATTGAATAGCTGTTAGTTTTTGCAGGAAGCATTAATTGGTACACTTTCAAATTCGAAGGAAGTTCCACAAACTCACCAGAGTGCCATCAATCAATAATAAACAAACGGAGGCCTACCATTTTACTTTACACATTACAAACACGTCTGTGTACTAATAATAAAAAACAAGTATTTATATTAGTTTATCTCGAGTTAGTCTTTGTCACCTGGATGGATATCCAGGTGACAAGGAGCTTGAGGAGCTGGCACACCTACAATTCATGGAAGACTGCATCCCTAGCAGACTGACAGCCACCATGGAGACAGAAGAGAGTCAAAACAGCTGGATTCAGATAGGCAGAAGCAGGGAAAAAAATAAACGAATACAGCGTACAAACAAGCTGTTTGTATGTATGAAATGAATGAATACAGACAAATCATTTTTACCGTAAATAAAAAATAAATAAAACCAATAAATATATTTAATTTAGTCATAGGGAAAGTTTTTTTTTATTTAGTCGTTGCCAATTATTTTTTATTATTTTCTCCCAATTTGAAATGGCCAATTATTTTTTAAGGATCAGCTCACCGCTACCACCCCTGCGCTGACTCGGGAGGGCGAAGATGAACACACACTGTCCTCTGAAGCGTGTGTCGTCAGCCGACCGTTTTTTTCAAACTGCGGACTCACCCAAGAGCTACAGCATCGGAGGACAACACAGCCCTGGGCAGCTTACAGGCAAGCCCGCAGGCGCCCGGACAGACTACAGGGGTCGCTGGTGCGCGGTGAGCCGAGGACAACCTGGACGACCTAACCCTCCCTCCCCCCAGGCGGCGCTCAGCCAATTGAGCGCCGCCCCCTGGAAGCTCCCGTCCTTGGTCGGCAAAGGAATAGCCTGGACTTGAACTCACGACATCCAGACTATAGAGCGCATCCGGCACTCTACGCGGAGCGCCTTTACTGGATGTGCCTCTTGGGAGCCCCTATAGAGAAAGGTTTTGACTAAAAAAATAACAGGTAGGCAATAAACAACGGGTTGGAACAACCACAACAACACGTCCTAACAAAAAAAAGGCTGAACTAGAGGGAGAGAGCGCGAGACACGAATGAATCATATCTGGGTAAACAGGTGGTGGGGGTGGAGGGAGTGAGAGAGTCTAATGCTTCAGGGTATGATACTCCTGAAGCATGGAGCAATGCACAGAGCTTGGCCCTGTCTCTTTGCTGTCACTTGATGTTGATGGTAAATATTCTTCACTTACGCCTTCACTGACACACTCGCTAACATCCGATTCAGTGGAAGAATTTTATGTATTTGAATTTTAATCAGAATCTGAATTCAGTATTGTTTCTAATACTTCTTTCTCACTGAGCGATTTACGCCGGTTTACAAACACTGTTGACATTTTTTAAACTGGGATAATTATATGCAATTCAGTCAATATCTGGCAGATGGCGCAAGAGACAAATAAAAGGTGTTACAGAAACCTAGTTTTACAAAACTATATGATCAGGGGTTTTGTAGGCTCAGTAATTCAAGTTTAAAATTGCAGAATTGACCGGTACGTTCATAGTCCCTGGGGACCAGAGTGCAGCGAATGTACCGGTATGTTCGTACTACTCAAAGGGTTAAAAGGCATGTCGTATGCAGACAGGCTAAAATAACTGAATCTATTCAGTCTTGAACAAAGAAGACTACGCGGTGATCTGATTCAAGCATTCAAAATCCTAAAAAGTATTGACAATGTTGACCCAGGGGTCTTTTTCAACCTGAAAAAAAGGACCAGGGGTCACAAATGGAGATTAGATAAAGGGGCATTCAGAACAGAAAATAGGAGGCACTTTTTTACACAGAGAATTGTGAGGGTCTGGAACCAACTCCCCAGTAATGTTGTTGAAGCTGACACCCTGGGATCCTTCAAGAAGCTGCTTGATGAGATTCTGGGATCAATACGCTACTAACAACCAAACGAGTAAGATGGGCTGAATGGCCTCCTCTCATTTGTAAACTTTCTTATGTTCTTATGTTCTTAGATGACTCGGCCAGTCCTCACTGTGGATAACCGCGTCATCTATGTAAGCAGCGGTGTACTGCTGATGGGGCCTAAAATGCGATCCATCATCCGCTGGAAAGTGGCTGGTGCTCCGTGCAAACCAAAGGGCATGGTCCTAAATTGGTACAACCCAAAGGGAGTCGAAAACACCGTCCTCTCTCTGGATTCCGGGGTCAGGGGTATCTGCCAGTACCCCTTCGTTAAATCCAGTGTTACCTAGACGCTCCAGCAACTCATCTACCCGGGGCATGGGATAAGCGTCAAACTTAGATTTTTCATTAACTCTCCTGAAGTCAATGCAAAATTGTGTTGACCCGTCAGGCTTAACCACTAAAACAATCGGACTGTTCCAGTCACTTTGGGACTCCTCTATTACCCCCAGTCTAAGCATCTCATCAATCTCCGCCTTCACTACCTGCCTTTTGCGCTCAGGTATGCGGTACGGCCTCTGGCGAACTAGCGCCCCCGGCTTAATCTCAATGTGATGGTGGGCTACTCGAGTCTGCCCCGGGACGGGAGAAAACACATCAGGAAACTCCGCCACCAGCGCCCGAGCCTGACATTTCTGTGTTGGTGTCAGATTATCTGCAGATCTGTACCAACCCCTTTTTCGCCAACACAGAAAGATCAGGTCCCAAGTCTGTGATGTCATCTGCTTGCGCCACTAACAAAGCCTCTGTTGCAACCAGGGCTTCAAGAGGTTTACATGATAAATGTGCTTTTCTCTCTGTCGCTCCGGCTGACACATCTCATAATCCACCGTCCCAACCCGGTGTGTAACCTCAAAAGGTCCTTGCCACTTCGGCAGAAGTTTGGACTCAGAGCTGGGTAACAATAGAAGCACGTTATCCCCGGGCTGAAATGAAACGTGCGTAACTGGGCCCCCCTGCTATGTTGGGTCTGCTGTCTGTGCTGAGCCTGCTGCAAATTGTCATGTGCCCATTTTCCCACAGACGTTTGCGCAGGTCCAACACATACCGGACAGTATTGATCGAATTATCATGCTGCTTCTCCCACATCTCTCTGACCAGATCGAGCACACCCCGGGGTCTCCGCCCCTACAGCAGCTCGAATGGTGAAAACCCTGTAGAAGCCTGAGGTACCTCTCTGATAGCAAAGAGAAGGGAAGGAATCAGCTGGTCCCAACATGTTTTTGAGGGTCTTATTAAAACGCTCCACAAGACCATCAGTCTGGGGGTGAAAGACCAAGGTCCTAATGGTCTTAATCCCCAAAAGTTTACATGTTCCACGGACTAGGTGGGACATAAAGTTGGTGTCTTGGTCGGTCAGTATTTCCTTGGGCATCCCCACCCGGGAGAAAGCCTTCACAAGCTCGTTGGCAGCAGACGCAGATCGGAGGGGAATGGCCTCTGGATAAAGTGTAGCATAATCCAAAATGACCAATAGGTGTGTGTATCCTGCCACACTCCTTTCTAGTGGTCCCACTATATCTACTCCAATACGCTCAAACGGAGCTTCCACTAGGGGCAACGGCACCAGTGGAGCTTGTGGGAAAGCTCTAGGGCTAGCATTCTGACACTCCCCGCAGCGTTCGCAAAAAAAACGCCTGACGCCACCATCCAGCCCCAGCCAATAGAACCGTGTCACAAGCCCTCTTTTCGTCTTGTCCCTTCCCAAATGACCAGACAGGGGAATAGGGTGAGCAAGCTGCAACAAATCCTCCTTAAAGGGCTGAGGAATGAGCAACTGGTGACGCACTTCCCCCGTCTGAGGTAATTTTTCAACACGGTACAAAAGGTCTCGATCAATTTCAAAGTGAGGGTACGTGGCGGTGCGTCTGGGCTCGACCACACGACCATTAACCACCGCTGCTTGGTCAAAGAGCCTGCCCAGCACGTCGTCACGCCCTTGCTCGAGTCGGAAGTCACGGAAACGAGCTAAAAAATCAGCTCCCATGGCTTCCAGCTCGGGATCAGGACTGTCCTGAGCGTAAGTAGACCCCTGCACTGGCTCCGCGGCCTTCCCCCCCAGACTCTTCATCAATCGCCCCCACCTGAAACTTCTCGGACTCTCTCCATTGCCAGCCCTCATTCTCAGCGGCCTGGCATTCCCGTTTAGTTTTACAGGCTTTAAACCTGTGACAATACCATTCCAGGTCATGAAAGGGGAAGATTTCTCCAATTACTTCCTCTTTCTTAGTAAATGGGGAGGACGGGGCTGTCAGGGCAGCTAACCAATCCTTGAACTACCCACAGTCCCGTCCTGAAACTACTGGTACTGGCAATCGAGGACACAAACCCAACTGCACTCTCATCACCTGCTGACCAATTTTTAAACTCACAAACATCTTAGGTGCGCACATCCCCATGAATACATTTAATATGCACCTGTCCCGTTATTTACTTCTGCCCTGGTGAGATTAAGCTCTCTTGTATTAGGGACTGACTACACCCTGAATCTAAGATATCCTGGGTTTGTGTATCATCCACTGACACAGGAATCACAAAACCCGTCTGCTGGAGTGACTGATGGAATGGAACAGTCTTACCTGGTCGGATGAGGTCACATCCCATAGCGGGGCAATCCCGGTCGATGTGGCTCACCACCCAGCTTGTTCCACACATCAGTGAACTGGTTTCTTGTCAGGAAGCTTCAGCAGGAGGTTGAAACACAGGACCCATCAAAGGGGCTCGACGGTAGGGTGGCCACGCGAGACCCCGGTCCAACAATGCAGCAGCCCGTGGGTGACCCCACTCTGTTCCAGTTCTCGGCTCCCACCGCCACACTCCATCCAAAGACTTGGCTACCCCTCCCCCCCAGTCCCTTCGCCATCCCTGGGGCCAATAGAGAGGGTGATGCAGGAGTAGCGCTGTTCCCAGGCAGTTTTAACGGGCGTTGGTTCTGCTGCCTGGTACTGCTCTGTCAATTGGATCGCCCGATCCAGGGTGGCGGGTGCCTGTCGTTGCACCCCAAGCGGCCCCAGAGCCAAGCACTGCAGGAACCGCTTGACTCACGGTCACCTCTACCAGCCTGGCAGTGGTGGTGGCTCCGGTTCAACCATCCCGGGCGTAATCCTGCAAGTGGTGCGCGATGGCCCTGGGGTGTTCCTCCAGAGAAGCTCTCCTCCCGGAATTTGCGGCGGTAGCCCTCCGGAGTCGCACCCACGCGTTTGAGAATGGCAGCTTTCAGCCAGATCCAGGGTCCTCGCCACTGCCTGCGCCTCCCCCATCAGCTGGGGCAGGAGGTAGCTAGCCCAATCCTCTCTGGCCCACCCGGCAGAGATCGCCTTTGCCTCAAACACCTCCAGGTAAGTGTCCGGCCGATCCTCTGCCATCGTTTTTGTTGGCCGCTGTAGCATTGGGTCGGCGCAGCAGTGCTTACACTCCCCTGCACCACCGCAGTAAGGGTTTCTCAGTCAGGGTTTGGTGCAGGAGGTCCATCATCACTGCGAATTGCTGCGGGTCCATTCTGCCTCCCTCGGCTATTGCACTGCTTTGGTTGGGCAGTGCCAGTGAATCCCACGTGTAGAAGGAATACCAATACTGGTAAAACAGTGAAAAGCTGGCGCACTCACAGGTGCTCAAAATAATAATGAAAACAAAAGGCGAAATGAAAAGGGAAAATAAAACACAGTAATAAAACTACAAAATAAAGGCGCTGCTTACGCAGTGCCCCCACTGCCGCTAAGCCGGTCAGCTCGGGATCTCCGTCCTACGCTGTTATACACTATACACTGGGGTGGCCAAGGTTCCCCTATCACTACACACATCCCCTCGGTAAGTAACAGATTTTAATAAAATTGTTTATTTATTGCTGGCTATTTTCCTTATATATACAGTGCCTATAGAAAGTCTACACCCCCTTTCCAAATGTTCACATTTTGTTGCCTTATAGCCTGGAATTAAAATGCATTAAAATAGTTTTTTTTTCATTTATCTACACATCCTACCCCACAACTTCCAAGTGAAAAAAATATTCTAGAAATTTGTAGAAAATTAATTAAAAATAAAAACTGAAATAGCTTGGTTGGATAAGTGTCCACCCCTCTTGTAATAGCAATCCTAAATTAGCTCAGGTGTAACCAATCGCCTTCAAAATCACACACCAAGTTAAGTTGCCTCCACCAGTGTTAAATTGTAGTGAATCGTGTTATTTCAGGATAAATTCAGCAGTTCCTGTAGGTTCCTTCTGCTGGGTAGTGCATTTCAAAGCAAAGACTCAACCATGAGTCGCTTTCAAAAGAACTCCGGGACAAAGTTGTTGAAAGGCACAGATCAGTGGATGGGTATAAAAAAATATCGAAGGCTTTGAATATCCCTTGGAGCACGGTCAAGACGATTATTAAGAAGTGGAAGGTGTATGGCACCACAAGGACCTTGCCTAGATCAAGCCGTCCCTCCAAACTGGATGATCGAGCAAGAAGGAGACTGATCAGAGAGGCTACCAAGAGGCCAATGGCAACTTTGCAAGAGCTACAGGCTTTTATGGCCAAGACTGGTCAAAGTGTGCATGTGACAACAAAATCCCAAGCACTCCACAAATCTGGCATGTATGGTAGGGTTACAAGAAGGAAGCCATTACTCAAGAAAGCCCACCTTGAATCCCATTTGAAGTATGCAAAAAAACACTCAGGAGATTCTGTAGCCATGTGGCAAAAAGTTTTGTGGTCTCACGAAATTAAAATGGAACTTTTTGGCCTAAATGCAAAGCGTTATGTTTGGCGCAAACCCAACACAGCGCATCACCCAAAGAACACCATCCCTACTGTGAAGCATGGTGGTGGCAGCATCATGTTATGGGGATGTTTCTCATCGGCAGGGACTGGGGCACTTGTCAGGATAGAAGGGAAAATGAATGGAGCAAAGTACAGAGAAGTCCTTGAGGAAAACCTGCTGCCCTCTGCAAGAAAACTGAAACTGGGACGGAAGTTCACCTTTCAGCATGACAACGACCCAAAGCACACAGCAAAAGCTACACTGGAGTGGCTAAGGAACAAAAAGGTAAATGTCCTTGAGTGGCCCAGTCAGAGCCCCGACCTAAATCCAATCAAAAATTTGTGGCATGACTTGAAGATTGCTGTCCATCAACGCTCCCCAAGGAACTTGACAGAGCTTGAACAGTTTTGTAAAGAAGAATGGTCAAATATTGCCAAATCTAGGTGTGCAAAGTTGGTAGAGACCTATCCCAACAGACTCACAGCTGTAATTGCTGCCAAAGGTGCTTCCACCAAGTATTAACTCAGGGGGTGGAGACTTATCCAATTATGATCTTTCAGTTTTGTATTTTTAATATATAATTTTTTTCTCAATAAAAACTTTTTTCCCCTTAACAGTGTGGAGTATGGTGTGTAGATAAGAGGAAAAAAATCCTCATTTAAATGCATGAAACTCTGAGGCACTGACACAACACAATGTGAAAAAAAAAAAAGTTCAAGGGGTGTAGACTTTCTATAGGCACTGTATATATATATATATATATATATATATATATATATATATATATATATAAAACATGGCTTTGAAAAAAATAACAACCTCTGAGTATATATACGCTATATATACGCAGCAACACATGCATATTGTGACAGGATGAGTGGTGCGGTGCGGTAGATATATAATGTCCAGACTGGTTCTTTTATTTTTACAAACAAAAATACCAAAAATAATCCAAATGAAAAACAATAATCCACCCTGCTATCAATGATATAATCGGGTTAAAACAGGAACAAACTCAGTCTCCAAAAATAAATAATAAAACACTCCACAACCACAATCCTCTGTGCACGAAAATGTGCTCTTCTTCTCTGGGGATCGTGGTGCGTGCACTGTGCTGTGTTGTGCTGTGCTGTGTTGTGCTGTGTTGTGTTGTGCTGTGTTGTGTTGTGCTGTGCTGTGTTGTGCTGTGTTGTGCTGTGCTGTGTTGTGTTGTGCTGTGCTGTGCTGTGCTGTGTTGTGCTGTGCTGTGCTGTGTTGTGTTGTGCTGTGCTGTGCTGTGTTGTGCTGTGTTGTGCTGTGCTGTGCTGTGCTGTGTTGTGTTGTGTTGTGCTGTGCTGTCTGTGTTGTGCTGTGCTGTGCTGTGCTGTGTTGTGCTGTGTTGTGCTGTGCTGTGCTGTGCTGTGTTGTGCTGTGTTGTGCTGTGCTGTGTTGTGTTGTGTTGTGCTGTGCTGTGTTGTGCTGTGCTGTGTTGTGTTGTGTTGTGCTGTGCTGTGCTGTGCTGTGTTGTGCTGTGCTGTGCTCTGCTGTGTTGTGCTGTGTTGTGCTGTGTTGTGCTGTGCTGTGCTGTGTTGTGTTGTGCTGTGCTGTGCTGTGCTGTGTTGTGCTGTGCTGTGCTGTGTTGTGTTGTGCTGTGCTGTGCTGTGTTGTGCTGTGTTGTGCTGTGTTGTGCTGTGTTGTGCTGTGCTGTGCTGTGTTGTGTTGTGCTGTGCTGTGTTGTGTTGTGCTGTGCTGTGCAATGAGGGGCGTGCTCTGGGGTTAGTGCTGGCTCAGTGGCTACAGCCTCCCGTCCTCCTGCTCCTCTGCGAAAACACAAACAAACACGTAACAAAACAAAGACATATACCAGCTCCGGCCGGTCGCTCTAGTTTCTCAGCGCGGGGGAGGTGCCTGACGTAGCTGCTTCCCCTTTATACCCAGAAAACTCCTCCCCTGCAATCAACAGCGTCGCCATGGTTTCTCCAATAGAGGGCTGCCCGCAGCTGACTGCAATGGAATCGTCCTGAGTACTTGCAGCTACGCACCCCTCCTAATATGGTTACCTTCCGGTTTCCACCTACGACCGAGGTGGCAGATCTAGGAGGCAGCTCACCTTTCCCCTTACACAGCGCCCTTTCTAGTTGGGAGGGAGATTTACAGCACTGACCCTTTCTCTCTCTATCACAGTATATATAGCGTATAGCACGGCTTGCACACTAATGTGCCGCTTCACACTGAATAAACCACTACACACCACTACATTCTAAATTCCATGACAAACTGGCATTTTATTTGTTATTAATTACAAAACCACAGCCAAAAATGAGTGGCATTTCACCCATTTCCTTTAATATATTTGTGGATGAAACTCCACATAACTGGTACAACACCAACTTTGAGTGAAGAGAGCAGTCCATCTAAAAAAAAAATAAAATAAGTGCACCAACAAGAGTAGACACATAACAGTAATGAGGAACAGCTAAATGAAATAGAAGAAAACAAAATAATTGAAAAAAACTACAGCATGGGCTGTTAATGTACTTAAAGAAAAAAAATATGGCCATTCATTCAGTATTCAGTCTCCAGTTTTAAAACGCTGAGCTGCACTAAATACATATTTTAACAGTAGAGGTTTTAATCTCTGCTGACAGCGAGTTTAAAACCAGCAATAATGTATTCCTGTCAGTCAGGAAAACTCTTAGAAAAGCAGGTAAAGACAAGGCCAGACACCACCCCCCAAATTACCAGCCTGGGTTTGAAGTGTCTGCGGGAAACTGAGGTTCTGTCCCCTGACGCCACGGTCGGATTGGTGCGGAAAGTCTGGTTTGATCGTCAACTTAATCTGGCACGACTTGGACGCAAGGGTGTCCGACAAAAACATCTTTTGAATCCAAAAGGATGAAAATGTACTTGAATATGTGCGCCTTGCTGTAACAGGGGAGATCTGTGCTGACTATCTGGTGCATGCGTGGTTCTGCAGGAAGAGGGCAGCAGCCTCGTAAGATCCACCTGTCAGTCATGGCAGTGACACGGAGAGGTGGGGAAGAGGGTGTGTTGGATTTCCCTCTCTCTGAGTGGCTGAGAGGCGGGCCTTGGGGGATTGCTCGGCCCATAAGAACTGCGCTTGGTTGTGCATTCGGGGGGCTGGAGAGAGGATACCCAGTGACGCTGGCGGAAGACGTCAGTGTAAACAAAGAGCAGGCAAGCATGACTGAGTGAGACAGCCTGCCTTAAAATAAACTAAAAAAGTAAAGAAATAATTACGCACCGAGGGGACGTGTGTATTGATTGATAGGGGAACCTTGGCCACCCTAGTGTATAGTGCACAGCGAAGCATAGGACAGGGACCCGAGCTGACTGGCATAGCGGCAGTGGGGGCACAGTGTACGCAGCACTTTTGTTTTGTAGTTTTATTACTGTGTTTTATTTTCCCTTTTCATTTCGCCTTTGGTTTTCATTGTTATTTTTGAGCACCTGTGAGTCCGCCTGCCTATACCAGTGTTGGTAACCTGCGATCCTGATTACTGTTGCCGGTATTCAGGCCACAGACAACAGCGCCCTCTGCAGGCCAAAATAAATCAGTGCGCCGGAGCGGCGTTTCAACTAAAGTTTTGTCTCTGTGTCAGTGAATTGCCCAGCACCCTTCCACACTTGCATATAAGGAGTTCACAAACTCACTTTAAGATCCAGCTTCAGTCTCCATCGCAGCTGCTCCCTTTACTTCCTTAGTGTCATTTGAAACTCCACCCATCATCACAGCTTGTGCTCAGTCCTCTAATTTCTTGTGAGTTGGAACTTTTGATTCAGAAATTCACAATAAACGAACATGTGCAATTTATTTTTAATAAGCAAACAATGAATTAAATTAAATTAAATTTGGGACTATATTACACTGCGGATGTATACACAGTAAAAGTTTCTGGTTTTGTCTTAATTTAAATGTGTTTTAATTATTTTAATTATTTTTCTTCCCACAAATGACAGGTAGCCGTGTTAAAGGTGTTATAAACCACTTTGGGTCGTGTGGTTCCGATGATATATACCACTTCTGGGGTGATTAAAAGCCCTCGGCTGACGCCTTATCACCACCCCAGGCGTGGTATATATCGTGGGAACCGCACGGCCCGTCGTGGTTTATACCTTACATATATATAATCCATATATTTGTTGTTATTCATAGAAAAGATAGGGGCCCAGAATTGTATGTTTGCCTATGGCCCTGTGATGTGTTAATCCGGCCCTGGGTAAGGTCTGTCAGAAGTAACATGCCTTATTAGTTTTGCTTTATTAATATGTTCATGTAATTGGTTCAGTTTTGATTTTTAAAATCCTTCTTAGCATAACTCATATTTGGTTTCCCTCAGCTGTACAGTGACGCTTTCAAACGCTTCTAGAATTGTAACTTTATTTAAAATATATAGGAGGCTGTGTGGTCCAGTGGTTAAAGCAAAGGGCTTGTAACCAGGAGGTCCCTGGTTCAAATCCCACCTCAGCCATTGACTCATTGTGTGACCCTGAGCAAGTCACTTAACCTCCTTGTGCTCCGTCTTTCGGGTGAGACGTAGTTGTAAGTGACTCTGCAGCTGATGCATAGCTCACACACCCTAGTCTCTGTAAGTTGCCTTGGATAAAGGCTAAATAATAAACAAAATGTTTCAACAACTTTCCTTTTTTTAAAATTTTATTTTTTTAGTAAATCACTGCAGATATTCCTCACAGCAGCTTGAATCATATTGGTGAGTCAGGGAAAGATGCCTTAGATAGATTTGAGTGCAACCGAAAATAATAATGATGATGATATATATATTTTTTTTTGAAATTTAGTCGTTGCCAATTAGTTTTAATATTTTCTCCCCAATTTGAAATGCCCAATTATTTTTACGCTCAGCTCACGCTACCACCCCCGCGCTGACTCGGGAGGGGCGAAGATGAACACACGCTGTCCTCCAGGCGTGTGCTGTCAGCCGCCCTTCTTTACACTCTGCAGACTCACTGTGCAGCCACCTCAGAGCTACAGCGTCGGAGGACAACGCAGCGCTGGGCAGCTTACAGGCAAGCCCGCAGGCGACCGGCCAGACTACAGGGGTCGCTGGTGCGCGGTGAGCCGAGGACACCCTGGCCGACCTAACCCCTCCCTCCCGGGCGACACTCGGCCAATTGTGCGCCGCCCCCTGGGAGCTCCCGTCCACAGTTGGCTGTGGAATAGCCTGGATTCGAACCGGCGACGTCCAGACTATAGTGCGCATCCTGCACTCTAGCGAGTGCTTTCACTGGATGCGCCACTCGGGAGCCCGATGATATTTTTTTTTTACATCAGTGGTTTTGTTAAAAACACATTTTCCCTTTCTAATGAATCTCGACTGATGAGTCCTAATGCTCATTTCAATAACTAGCAGGTGAAGGAGGTATTATTATTATTATTATTATTTAAATCTTTAATAATAATAATAATAATAATAATAATAATAATAATATTCTCAAAGTAAACAGAAAAGTGTTAAAGCCACAGACTCCCTTTATAACAGTTTTCACATTTCACTATTTGCATCATTTTGTAAATTGAATACGTGTAACTGTGTTTTGCCCTATTAAAAACAAGAAGCTCTGACACAGATTCTGTAATGTGTCATTGTAGTTTGTAGATGTACCACTTTCTGGCCCTACACCAGTAATTAAAAAGAAAGATCAACAACTTAATAAAATAATATACAGTAAATCAGATGTTGAATGCAAACTACTTTTTATTGGGTTTCTACTTTGTTTAGATACAGAACTGCAGATCTATATGAGAGGCAGAGAGATGACGGCAGGGCACGGAACTGCTGAGTCGAGTTTCTTTACCAAAGTCCAACATGCCCGCAGAGAGACACGTCCAGGATGAGCAGATCGACCCGGAGGCAGGCACCGGCTTCGATAAAGAACATCTCACCTGAAACACACACAGAGCAAACAAAGCAATAAAGCCGTGCTCGTGAGAGCAGCAATACTGTGATCCTCAGGAGTCTCTTCACTTAGGGGTCGATTTGATCAGCCAGTACATTCAATAATAAGCGTTTTCCACTAGAAGTCTTTCTCATCAGTGGCTTCACAGTCAAAACGCTTGTTGTTTAATTTAGATTATTTCAGTATTACTAAATATAGCACCATTGCATGTTTTATATTTAAGGTTTTTTTAGAGCATTTTACAGCACTGGGGAATCCCCCCTGGCGTGAACCAACCATTTATTTCAGGGGTGATCCCAGGAAAACCAAGAAAGGTGGTTGATGCAATCCATTCCCCGGTGCTGTGAAATGCTTCAATGTATTCCAGCTGTAAGATACTCTAATATAATGTGTAAAATACTCTAATACAATTCAGCACAGTATAGGTTGATTAATCGACCCATATGCCTCTTAAAAACATTTCTAAGCCTTGTTCTGACTGCCTCTCTTTACTGAATATGAGTATAAATCACAAAGTCACTCTTGGAAGATCAAAAGTCACATTTCAAAACAGTCCAGTTTGAGTTTTCCGTTGTATCAGTAGACTGACAACCGAAAACAGTGTTTCATTATACCTTGAGAGACAGGGTCGACTGGACATATTAACTGATATGAGACAGGGCTGATTATCTGTATTAACTCATACAGCAGGGGGGTCCAATCCCGGTCCTGGAGGGCCATTCCACTCCAGGTTTAACAGGTAGAATTAGATAAGGAACTACTTCAGGGTCTGGATGGAGGTTTAGTTGGTTCAATTAAACAATTTAGAACAGGGTTGGAACAAAGACCAGGAGTGGAAGGGCCAGCTTTGGCCCCCCCTGTGATCCTGCCTGGGCCTCACCGATCTGCTCCTGTGCCCAGTAGGCGGAAGTCCCTGGCACAGTGCCTGCACGGGGGCCCCAGCTTCCCCTGATCCTTCATCGGGACGGGGTTCACGTTGTACTTCTTGCCTGGGGGAGGGGGGCTCTGCTTGTGATTCTGAGAGAGAGAGAATGGCATCAGGAATATCATTGGGAGGTGTGGAGTAAACAGCAGAATTTGCTGTTGCAATGTGTAGCTATCCTGTCACAGTCTGAGAGACACGCTTTAGAGACACTGCTGCACTTTCTGTTCACACTGCATTTGATGCGCCTGTAAATCTGTATACATGTATTGCATTTGTTGAAACATGAAGTATTTCTAGTGATTGATGAGTATCCTGTGGGATCCGGATGCTCCTTGGATAGCGAGCTGTTTGCTGTCTTGAAATTCTCTGTTACTATCTGTGACAGGCTAGCTGCAGGGATGACGTCAGGCCAGAAAGAATCACACAGACTGGAGTTGAAACTGAGCCGCTGCGGCGCTCAGTATGTTTATTAAACAAACAAAAATAAACAATTGAACAAAACACAGGACAAGGCACTTTACACCAAAATAAATAGACAAACAAAACGGACTAACACTTAAACAGTGGACGAACAGACAAACAAACACGGCGAGTAAAAAATAAACTTATATTTCCTCTTTTAAATTCTCTCCTCTCCACACCCGTTCTCCACTCACCGAACACACAACCCCGAGTGAGTGAAACGTGCATCTATATATACTGTTGTGCTGGGATTCAATTACTAATTAATTATTCACTTGAATCCCAGCACGTGAATTAATTCTGTGCAACCCCGTGCTCACATATTAAATACTTTAAATGCACGTGAAGTGTAGTGCAATCCCGTGCCTAAATACAATTATACATTTTAAACACTCATGCTCATTACCCACAGTATATCCCGTGTACCAACTACAATACACCAACATTAACACACGCAACATACAACATAAAACACAAGAATACACACAGGGGCGGGGCACATTGCCACACTATCATATACAATATGCATAATATCAGGCATGGTTCGTTTTACTTTCATGGAACTGCCATAGATTACATTTGCAGAAATGAACTTGGCTATTGCCCCATTCTTGTTTTTTCCATGTGTATCGGATCCTAGGCTGTCCCAGTCGTGCTTTTTGCTCATTAATGGCTCATTTTGCATTGATTTTGTTTTGTTCGCTGTGTTATGTGTGTTGTGTGTGTGCTGTGTTTTGTGTGTTGTGTTTTGCTCGCTGTGTTGTGTGTGTGCTGTGTTTTGTGTGTTGTGTTTTGCTCGCTGTGTTGTGTGTGTGCTGTGTTTTGTGTGTTGTGTTTTGCTCGCTGTGTTGTGTGTGTGCTGTGTTTTGTGTGTTTGTGTGTGTGCTGTGTTTTGTGTGTTGTGTTTTGCTCGCTGTGTTTGTGTGTGCTGTGTTTTTGTGTTGTGTGTGTGTGCTGTGTTTTGTGTGTTGTGTTTTGCTCACTGTGTTGTGTGTGCTGTGTTTTGTGTGTTGTGTTTTGCTCGCTGTGTTGTGTGTGTGCTGTGTTTTGTGTGTTGTGTTTTGCTCGCTGTGTTGTGTGTGTGCTGTGTTTTGTGTGCTGTGTTTTGCTCACAGTGTTGTGTGTGCTGTGTTGTGTGTGTGCTGTGTTTTGCTCACAGTGTTGTTTGTGCTGTGTTGTGTGTGCTGTGTTTTGTGTGCTGTGTTGTGTGTGCTGTGTTTTGTGTGCTGTGTTGTGTGTGCTGTGTTGTTTGTGCTGTGTTTTGTGTGCTGTGTTTTGCTTGCTGTGTTGTGCTGTGCTGTGCTGTGTTGTGCTGTGCTGTGTTGTGCTGTGCTGTGCTGTGCTGTGTTGTGCTGTGCTGTGTTGTGCTGTGCTGTGCTGTGTTGTGCTGTGCTGTGTTGTGCTGTGCTGTGCTGTGCTGTGTTGTGCTGTGCTGTGTTGTGCTGTGCTGTGCTGTGCTGTGTTGTGCTGTGCTGTGCTGTGTGCTGTGCTGTGCTGTGTTGTGCTGTGTTGTGCTGTGCTGTGTTGTGTTGTGCTGTGCTGTGCTGTGTTGTGCTGTGCTGTGTTGTGTTGTGCTGTGCTGTGCTGTGCTGTGCTGTGCTGTGATGTGTTGTATTGTGCTGTGCTGTGCAATGAGGGGCGTGCTCTGGGGTTAGTGCTGGCTCAGTGGCTACAGCCTCCCGTCCTCCTGCTCCTCTGTGAAAACACAAACAAACACGTAACAAAACAAAGACATATACCAGCTCCGGCCGGTCGCTCTAGTTTCTCAGCGCAAGGGGAGGTACTGACGTAGCTGCTTCCCCTTTATACCCAGAAAACTCCTCCCTGCAATCAGCGCGTCGCCATGGTTTCTCCAATAGAGGGCTGCCCCGCAGCTGACTGCAATGGAATCGTCCTGAGTACTTGCAGCTACGCGCCCCTCCTAATATGGTTACCTTCCGGTTTCCACCTACGACCGAGGTGGCAGATCTAGGAGGCAGCTCACCTTCCCCCTTACACAGCGCCCTTTCTAGTTGGGAGGGAGATTTACAGCACTGACCCTTTCTCTCTCTATCACAGTATATATAGCGTATAGCACGGCTTGCACACTAATGTGCCGCTTCACACTGAATAAACCACTACACACCACTACATTCTAAATTCCATGACAAACTGCCATTTTATTTGTTATTAATTACAAAACCACAGCCAAAAATGAGTGGCATTTCACCCATTTCCTTTAATATATTTGTGGATGAAACTCCACATAACTGGTACAACACCAACTTTGAGTGAAAAGAGCAGTCCATCTGAAAAAAAAATAAAATAAGTGCACCAACAAGAGTAGACACATAACAGTAATGAGGAACAGCTAAATGAAATAGAAGAAAACAAAATAATTGAAAAAAACTACAGCATGGGCTGTTAATGTACTTAAAGAAAAAAATATGGCCATTCATTCAGTATTCAGTCTCCAGTTTTATAACGCTGAGCTGCACTAAATACATATTTTAACAGTAGAGGTTTTAATCTCTGCTGACAGCGAGTTTAAAACCAGCAATAATGTATTCCTGTCAGTCAGGAAAACTCTTAGAAAAGCAGGTAAAGACAAGGCCAGACACCACCCCCCGAATTACCAGCCTGGGTTTGAAGTGTCTGCGGGAAACTGAGGTTCTGTCCCCTGACGCCGCGGTCGGATTGGTGCGGAAAGTCTGGTTTGATCGTCAACTTAATCTGGCACGACTTGGACGCAAGGGTGTCCAACAAAAACATCTTTTGAATCCAAAAGGATGAAAATGTACTTGAGTATGTGCGCCTTGCTGTAACAGGGGAGATCTGTGCTGACTATCTGGTGCATGCGTGGTTCTGCAGGAAGAGGGCAGCAGCCTCGTAAGATCCGCCTGTCAGTCATGGCAGTGACACGGAGAGGTGGGGAAGAGGGTGTTGGATTTCCCTCTCTCTGAGTGGCTGAGAGGCGGGCCTTGGGGATTGCTCGGCCCATAAGAACTGCGCTTGGTTGTGCATTCGGGGGGCCGGAGAGAGGATACCCAGTGACGCTGGCGGAAGACATCAGTGTAAACAAAAGAGCAGGCAAGCATGACTGAGTGAGACAGCCTGCCTAAAAAAAAGAAAAAAAGTAAAAGAAATAATTACGCACCGAGGGACGTGTGTATTGATAGGGGAACCTTGGCCACCCTAGTGTATAGTGCACAGCGAAGCATAGGACAGAGACCTGAGCTGACTGGCATAGCGGCAGTGGGGGCACAGTGTACGCAGCACTTTTGTTTTGTAGTTTTATTACTGTGTTTTATTTTCCCTTTTCATTTCGCCTTTGGTTTTCATTGTTATTTTTGAGCACCTGTGAGTCCGCCTGCCTATACCAGTGTTGGTAACCTGTGGTCCTGATTACTGTTGCCGGTATTCAGGCCACAGACAACAGCGCCCTCTGCAGGCCAAAATAAATCAGTGCGCCGGAGCGGCGTTTCAACTAAAGTTTTGTCTCTGTGTCAGTGAATTGCCCAGCACCCTTCCACACTTGCATATAAGGAGTTCACAAACTCACTTTAAGATCCAGCTTCAGTCGCCATCGCAGCTGCTCCCTTTACTTCCTTAATGTCATTTGAAACTCCGCCCATCATCACAGCTTGTGCTCAGTCGTCTAGTTTCTAGTGAGTTGGCACTTTTGATGTATACACAATACACAATAAAAGTTTCTGGTTTTGTCTTAATTTAAATGTGTTTTAATTATTTTAATTATTTTTCTTCCCACAAATGACAGGTAGCCGTGTTAAAGGTGTTATAAACCACTTTGGGTCGTGTGGTTCCGATGATATATACCACTTCTGGGGTGATTAAAAGCCCTCGGCTGACGCCTTATCACCACCCCAGGCGTGGTATATATCGTGGGACCCGCACGGCCTGTCGTGGTTTATACCTTACATATATATAATCGTATATTTGTTGTTATTCATAGAAAAAGATAGGGGCCCAGAATTGTATGTTTGCCTATGGCCCTGTGATGTGTTAATCCGGCCCTGGGTAAGGTCTGTCAGAAGTAACATGCCTTATTAGTTTTTGCTTTATTAATATGTTCATGTAATTGGTTCAGTTTTTATTTTTTAAAATCCTTCTTAGCATAACTCATATTTGGTTTCCCTCAGCTGTACAGTGACGCTTTCAAACGCTTCTAGAATTGTAACTTTATTTAAAATATATAGGAGGCTGTGTGGTCCAGTGGTTAAAGCAAAGGGCTTGTAACCAGGTTCAAATCCCACCTCAGCCATTGACTCATTGTGTGACCCTGAGCAAGTCACTTAACCTCCTTGTGCTCCGTCTTTCGGGTGAGTCGTAGTTGTAAGTGACTCTGCAGCTGATGCATCGTTCACACACCCTAGTCTCTGTACGTCACCTTGGATAAAGGCTAAATAATAAACAAAATGTTTCAACAACTTTCCTTTTTTTAAAATTTTATTTTTTTAGTAAATCACTGCAGATATTCCTCACAGCAGCTTGAATCATATTGGTGAGTCAGGGAAAGATGCCTTAGATAGATTTGAGTGCAACCGAAAATAATAATGATGATGATATATATATTTTTTTTTTGAAATTTAGTCGTTGCCAATTAGTTTTTATTATTTTCTCCCCAATTTGAAATGCCCAATTATTTTTAGGCTCAGCTCACCGCTACCACCCCTGCGCTGACTCGGGAGGGGCGAAGATGAACACACGCTGTCCTCCGAAGCGTGTGCTGTCAGCCGGCCCGCTTCTTTACACTCTGCAGACTCACTGTGCAGCCACCTCAGAGCTACAGCGTCGGAGGACAACGCAGCGCTGGGCAGCTTACAGGCAAGCCCGCAGGCGCCCGGCCAGACTACAGGGGTCGCTGGTGCGCGGTGAGCCGAGGACACCCTGGCCGACCTAACCCCTCCGTCCCCGGGCGACACGCCCCTGGGAGCTCCCGTCCCAGTTGGTTGTGGAATTGGACTCGAACCGGCGACGTCCAGACTATAGTGCGATCCTGCACTCTAGCGAGTGCTTTCACCGCGCCCCGGGAGGGAGCTCCTGTAACTGTGATGAGTTTTGCCCTATTAAAAACTTTATAAGAAGCTCTGACACAGATTCTGTAATGTGTCATTGTAGTTTGTAGATGTACCACTTTCTGGCCCTACACCAGTAATTAAAAAAGAAAGATCAACAACTTAATAAAATAATATACAGTAAATCAGATGTTGAATGCAAACTATTTTTTATTGGGTTTCTACTTTGTTTAGATACAGAACTGCAGATCTATATGAGAGGCAGAGAGATGACGGCAGGGCACGGAACTGCTGAGTCGAGTTTCTTTACCAAAGTCCAACATGCCCGCAGAGAGACACGCCCAGGATGAGCAGATCGACCCGAGGCAGGCACGGCTCGATAAAGAACATCTCACCTGAAACACACACAGAGCAAACAAAGCAATAAAGCCGTGCTCGTGAGAGCAGCAATACTGTGATCCTCAGGAGTCTCTTCACTTAGGGGTCGATTTGATCAGCCAGTACATTCAATAATAAGCGTTTTCCACTAGAAGTCTTTCTCATCAGTGGCTTCACAGTCAAAAAACGCTTGTTGTTTAATTTAGATTATTTCAGTATTACTAAAATATAGCACCATTGCATGTTTTATATTTAAGGTTTTTTAGAGCATTTTACAGCACTGGGGAATCCCCTGGCGTGAACCAACCATTTATTTCAGGGGTGATCCCAGGAAAACCAAGAAAGGTGGTTGATGCAATCCATTCCCGGGTGCTGTGAAATGCTTCAATGTATTCCAGCTGTAAGATACTCTAATATAATGTGTAAAATACTCTAATACAATTCAGCACAGTATAGGTTGATTAATCGACCCATATGCCTCTTAAAAACATTTCTAAGCCTTGTTCTGACTGCCTCTCTTTACTGAATATGAGTATAAATCACAAAGTCACTCTCGGAAGATCAAAAGTCACATTTCAAAACAGTCAGTTTGAGTTTTCCGTTGTATCAGTAGACTGACAACCGAAAACAGTGTTTCATTATACCTTGAGAGACAGGGTCGACTGGACATATTAACTGATATGAGACAGGGCTGATTATCTGTATTAACTCATACAGCAGGGGGGTCCAATCCCGGTCCTGGAGGGCCATTCCACTCCAGGTTTAACAGGTAGAATTAGATAAGGAACTACTTCAGGGTCTGGATGGAGGTTTAGTTGGTTCAATTAAACAATTTAAAACAGGGTTGGAACAAAGACCAGGAGTGGAAGGGCCAGCTTTGGCCCCCCCTGTGATCCCGTCTGGGCCTCACCGATCTGCTCCTGTGCCCAGTAGGCCGGAAGTCCCTGGCACAGTGCCTGCACGGGGGCCCCCAGCTTCCCCTGATCCTTCATCGGGACTGGGTTCACGTTGTACTTCTTGCCTGGGGGAGGGGGGCTCTGCTTGTGATTCTGAGAGAGAGAGAGAATGGCATCAGGAATATCATTGGGAGGTGTGGAGTAAACAGCAGAATTTGCTGTTGCAATGTGTAGCTATCCTGTCACAGTCTGAGAGACACGCTTTAGAGACACTGCTGCACTTTCTGTTCACACTGCATTTGATGCGCCTGTAAATCTGTATACATGTATTGCATTTGTTGAAACATGAAGTATTTCTAGTGATTGATGAGTATCCTGTGGGATCCGGATGCTCCTTGGATAGCGAGCTGATTGCTGTCTTGAAATTCTCTGTTACTATCTGTGACAGGCTAGCTGCAGGGATGACGTCAGGCCAGAAAGAATCACACAGACTGGAGTTGAAACTGAGTCGCTGCGGCGCTCAGTATGTTTATTAAACAAACAAAAATAAACGATTGAACAAAACACAGGACAAGGCACTTTACACTAAAATAAATAGACAAACAAAACGGACTAACACTTAAACAGTGGACGAACAGACAAACAAACACGGCGAGTAAAAAATAAACTTATATTTCCTCTTTTAAATTCTCTCCTCTCCACACCCGTTCTCCACTCACCGAACACACAACCCCGAGTGAGTGAAACGTGCATCTATATATACTGTTGTGCTGGGATTCAATTACTAATTAATTATTCACTTGAATCCCAGCACGTGAATTAATTCTGTGCAACCCCGTGCTCACATATTAAATACTTTAAATGCACGTGAAGTGTAGTGCAATCCCCGTGCCTAAATACAATTATACATTTTAAACACTCATGCTCATTACCCACAGTATATCCCGTGTACCAACTACAATACACCAACATTAACACACGCAACATACAACATAAAACACAAGAATACACACAGGGGCGGGGCACATTGCCACACTATCATATACAATATGCATAATATCAGGCATGGTTCATTTTACTTTCATGGAACTGCCATAGATTACATTTGCAGAAATGAACTTGGCTATTGCCACATTCTTGTTTTTTCCATGTGTATCAGATCCTAGGCTGTCCCAGTCGTGCTTTTTGCTCATTAATGGCTCATTTTGCATTGATTTTGTTTTGCTCGCTGTGTTATGTGTGTTGTGTGTGTGCTGTGTTTTGTGTGTTGTGTTTTGCTCGCTGTGTTGTGTGTGTGCTGTGTTTTGTGTGTTGTGTTTTGCTCGCTGTGTTGTGTGTGTGCTGTGTTTTGTATGTTGTGTTTTGCTCGCTGTGTTGTGTGTGTGCTGTGTTTTGTGTGTTGTGTGTGTGTGCTGTGTTTTGTGTGTTGTGTTTTGCTCGCTGTGTTGTGTGTGTGCTGTGTTTTGTGTGTTGTGTGTGTGCTGTGTTTTGTGTGTTGTGTTTTGCTCACTGTGTTGTGTGTGTGCTGTGTTTTGTGTGTTGTGTTTGCATCAGGCTGTGTTGTTGTGTGCTGTGTTTTGTGTGTTGTGTTTTGCTCGCTGTGTTGTGTGTGTGCTGTGTTTTGTGTGCTGTGTTTTGCTCACAGTGTTGTGTGTGCTGTGTTGTGTGTGTGCTGTGTTTTGCTCACAGTGTTGTTTGTGCTGTGTTGTGTGTGCTGTGTTTTGTGTGCTGTGTTGTGTGTGCTGTGTTTTGTGTGCTGTGTTGTGTGTGCTGTGTTGTTTGTGCTGTGTTTTGTGTGCTGTGTTTTGCTTGCTGTGTTGTGTGTGCTGTGTTGTGTGTGCTGTGTTTTGTGTGCTGTGTTGTGTGTGCTGTGTTTTGTGTGCTGTGTTGTGTGCGCTGTGTTTTGCTCACAGTGTTGTGTGTGTTGTGTTTTGCTCACAGTGTTGTGTGTGCTGTGTTTTGCTTGCTGTGTTGTGTGTGCTGTGTTTTGCTCACAGTGTTGTGTGTGCTGTGTTTTGCTCACAGTGTTTTGTGTGCTGTGTTTTGCTTGCTGTGTTGTGTGTGCTGTGTTTTGCTCACAGTGTTGTGTGTGTTGTGTTTTGCTCACAGTGTTGTGTGTGCTGTGTTTTGCTTGCTGTGTTGTGTGTGCTGTGTTTTGCTCACAGTGTTGTGTGTGCTGTGTTTTGCTTGCTGTGTTGTGTGTGCTGTGTTGTGTGTGCTGTGTTTTGCTCACAGTGTTGTGTGTGCTGTGTTGTGTGTGCTGTGTTGTGTGTGCTGTGTTTTGTGTGCTGTGTTGTGTGTGCTGTGTTTTGTGTGCTGTGTTTTGCTTGCTGTGTTGTGTGTGCTGTGTTTTGCTCACAGTGTTTTGTGTGCTGTGTTTTGCTTGCTGTGTTGTGTGTGCTGTGTTGTGTGTGCTGTGTTTTGTGTGCTGTGTTTTGCTTGCTGTGTTGTGTGCTGTGTTTTGCTCACAGTGTTTTGTGTGCTGTGTTTTGCTCGCTGTGTTGTGTGTGCTGTGTTGTGTGTGCTGTGTTTTGCTCACAGTGTTTTGTGTGCTGTGTTTTGCTTGCTGTGTTGTGTGTGCTGTGTTGTGTGTGCTGTGTTTTGCTCACAGTGTTGTGTGTGCTGTGTTTTGCTCACAGTGTTTTGTGTGCTGTGTTTTGCTTGCTGTGTTGTGTGTGCTGTGTTTTGCTCACAGTGTTGTGTGTGCTGTGTTTTGCTCACAGTGTTTTGTGTGCTGTGTTTTGCTTGCTGTGTTTTGCTCTGGCTGCAGTGAGTCTCACCTTCTCGTTGTCCAGAGTCTCTCTGAGCTTATCCAGGGCAGGGAAGGTGTTCCGGTTCATTTTGGCTGCATAACACGCCCGGCCGTCGAACACCCTGTACGCAATGATCCCCTGAAACAAAGCGCACATCCACCCAGTGTCACGCAAAGTAGATCCAACCCAGGGGGCTTCAAAACCCCCTCCCCTCTTCCCCTCCTCTCTTCCCCTCCCCTCCCCTTAGCACCTCTTCTCTCCCCTCTCCACCCCATTCAACTCCTCCTATTAGAACACCATTCATCTCTCCCTTTTCCTGTATTCCTCCCCTCCCAACTTCTCTCCCTGCCTTCATCTCTTCTTCTCTCTCTATTTATCTATCTAGTCCCCCTCTCTCCCCCTCTCCCCGGCACTCACGTTCTTGTAGTCGAAGAGGACAGTGGCTGAGTCTCGCCCGGCCCACACATGCTCTGTCGCCAGCTGCTCCTCCTTGTTGATGAGCAGCATGTAGCGAGACAGACCCCCGTCCTTCCGAGTCTTAGAGACGGACACTGCCTGAATACAGAGAGGGGAGAGGGGAGAGGGGAGGGGGGGGAGAGAGAGGGGACAGGAGGTGGAGAGGGGGTGGAGGAGGGAGAGAGAGGAGAAAAGGGAGAGTATAAGAAATTTAAGAAATACAGAAATAAAAATCGATTTAAAACACATGGTGCATTATAAGCAAACACTGCAGTACACAAGCACTGCTTATATTTATACACACACACGCACAATACAAGATGAAAACATTTTAGTGGAGGTTAAAGTCACAATGCCAAAGCTAGCTAGTAAAATAAATACTTTTTTTTAAGCTGGACTATGACATTTTATATATATATATATATATATATATATATATATATATATATATATATATTTATATATATTTATAAACTCCAGTATGTCCGGTTAGGGTTGGAGTTTTATCTATCTATCTTTCTATAAAATATAAATGCTTATTTACAGTAGAACCTCAAATTTCTGTCTGTCTGTTACTTTAGGTTACTTTAGGTTGTATTATTTTCAATATTTTGTTTTTAATAATATTTTATTGTTTTCCCAAAATAACATCAATACATGATCAGTTCATCTGCTAGTGTACAATAAACGAACCCCACATGTCAGTGAATGGACACGCAGCCGAGCGATTGAATGTTACAATGAGACTGAAAGCAGGAGTGAAGAAACGAAAGGGGCACAGCCAGGGGTTCATTTGTGCCGGATCCCAGATCCACTACCTTTGTGTCTGATAGACTAGATTTATACAGTTCGCAAAATGATGAACTGTATGATATTTTTACATAACATGTACTGATAGACCTTTGAGGTCCCACTGTCTAAGAAAGCTGCTAATCACACACAGGCTGCAAACTCACCTCTTCAGCAAGAACCTGAGCCAGGAAGGCTGCAACAAACACTGCGAGAGCAAGGAGCTGCAGGAAAAACACACAACAAAATCATGAAGCTGAAGAACTGGGGATCAATTAAACACACGACAAGGTCATGAAGCTGAAGAACTGGGGATCAATTAAACACACGACAAGGTCATGAAGCTGAAGAACTGGGGATCAATTAAACACACAACAAAATCATGAAGCTGAAGAACTGGGGATCAATTAAACTCACGACAAGGTCATGAAGCTGAAGAACTGGGGAGCAATTAAACACACGACAAGGTCATGAAGCTCAAGCGCTGGGGATTAATCAAACACACGACACACAGACACAGCTGAGCTTCAATTAAACACACGGCACACAGACACAGCTGAGCTTCAATTAAACACACGACACACAGACACAGCTGAGCTTCAATTAAACACACGACACACAGACACAGCTGAGCTTCAATTAAACACACGACACACAGACACAGCTGAGCTTCAATTAAACACCACACACAGACAGTGAACTGCTGTACAGGACCACAGTCTGCGCTGTTCAACAGCTCTTACAAATCCATTGTAAAGCTGCCATTGCTTCAACACCGTGGGTCTGCTAATGGTTTTGAATTGGTACCGTCTTCAATAGTGAATAAGGAACAGTAATAAGGGCAATCATACCGTATACAGTACAGGTCTGGAAATAAAGACTCCTTTGCACAGCAGCTTCACCCATTAGCCACACTGTACAGGTAACAAGATCAGGTGAGTCTTATTAAACTCATAGTAAAACCAGGACTGGATCAAACTGCTCTGCAGTGGGAGTCTTATTTCCATCCCTGCAGTGCATAGTATATAGCAGACTATTCTATTGATAACATCACAGATGTCTTTGAATCAAACAGTTTGTATCAGATAAACATTAGTTGTACCATTCTAATTATTCTTACTAAACACACTTATAATACAGTGGCAGAAAGCCCATTCGTAATATATCAGGTAGAGATCAGCTTGCATCCCTATATGATATTCTTTATGTATTTTCAATAAGTTGTCGGCTCTTACCTTAGCCATGGTTCCAGTGGAGTCGAGTGTAGACTGGTACCCCCTGCCTGCCCGCTATATAGCAGCCTGACACCCACAGTGTGCTGGACATGAGCCAAACGCAGACAGGCACAACAAAGACGAGGAATTCTGTATTGATACATGTTCACATATTGACTGAGGTGGGAACATCTGATAACTGAGCCAGTTCCCAAACAGCTAATCAAAACGAAGATAAGAGGCTGAAGGGAATTCCAGCATTCTGAGCCCCCTCTCACCCCCTGAGAGAAAGGGTGCTCCCTCCAATCCAGGGCAGGCTTGAGGCATGGAGACTGAACTGCTCCCTCTCTCTCACCCCCCTGAGAGAAAGGGTGCTCCCTCCAATCCAGGGCAGGCTTGAGGCATGGAGACTGAACTGCTCCCTCCCTCCCTCACCCCTTAAGAGAAAGGGCACTCCCTCCAGTCCAGGGTAGGCTTGAGGTATG
Source organism: Huso huso (assembly GCA_036884735.1). NCBI lineage: Eukaryota > Metazoa > Chordata > Actinopteri > Acipenseriformes > Acipenseridae > Huso > Huso huso. The sequence continues at coordinate 123,058 of JAHFZB010000155.1, forward strand.
AATTTCACTAAATCACCGCTTGTCTCATCCTTGCACACATTTTTGCCCGATCTAATGGAATATCAAGGCAGTTTGATGTTTTTTTTTAATGTTCCTAGGATGACTTCTAAAAACCCTAATGTTGCTAGCATGTTTGGTTTTTAGGTGTTCCTATAAGTGAATGTGTTGTATGTAGGGGGTGTCTGTTATTGTATGTTGTATATTATTCTATATCACCAGTCCTGTCCCCATTGGAACCTGTTAGCAGCACCTCCACTTCTAATGGAACTGAGAGTGTAGATCTCATCTCACAATGTCAACCACAAAGCATTCTAAACGTTTCAACCACAACAATATGTTACAATATATCAGTCTGTATTATAACTGCTTATAATATGTTTCCAAGTGTTCGATGGCTGCCTCTAATAATAATAATAATAATAATAATAATAATAATAATAATATCTTTAGTTTTTTATAGCGCCTTTCATAATGGACCACCATCACAAAGCACTTTACAGAGGTAGGCTGAGTCACTTACAATAGGACATTGATTTAACATCTCATCTGCAGGATGGAGCACAAGGAGGTTAAGTGACTTGCTCAGGGTCACACACAGTGAGTCAGTCAGTGGCAGGGGTGGGATTTGAACCGGTGACCTTCTGGTTACAAGCTGAGACTGTACTTTCTCTTTCACTCTGTGTGTGACAGACCTGACTTGATTAGAGGCAGCCACTGAACACCTAGAAACATACAGGGGATGCCATGTGGAGCAGTGTGCTGTTCTCTGGCTGCTCAGACTGTGTGTGTAGAAAGAGACACGCACACCCGACAGACACACTTTAGAACTCACAAGCATAGATACTAGAACCTAAAAGAAAGTCTTGTGTTGTTTTTACTTTCAGACTGTGCCGTGCGTTCTATCCACGGGATGACATCTGCTCACATGACAATGACATGTTCCGGAATTCAGACAAGTCCTTAGCAGTGATTGGTTGATTTTGCATACTTGGTTTTTATACACTGCTTCCATGTATTTCCTGCCTTCTGGTCTGAACTTTAAAGTACAATACAATACAATACACATTTATTTTTATACAGCGCCCTTTACACCATGGCATCCCAGAGTTCAAAACAAAACAAGAGCGCTCATGTGTACAACACACTCCAGATACAACCAATTGTGTAAAAGCACATTCAAAAAGTATGATTTCAATGTCGACTTCAATCCAGTGTTTAAACCTGCGTAACGATGTCACCCGGAATAGAGTTCCACAAACGAGGAGCACAACAGCAGAAAGTTCAGACTCCAGCTGATTTAAGACAATTTTGTGGAACAATTAAAAGTTTTGCATTTTCAGATCTCAAGAACGAATAGGAATAGACAGAGTTAGTAGTTATTGGGGATAGGGTGGCCCTAATCCATATAGTACAATATACAGTAAGTGATAGTGTGTGTATAGTGATAGTGTGTCTATAGTTATAGTGTGTGTCTATAGTGATAGTGTGTGTATATAGTGATAGTGTGTGTATATAGTTATAGTGTGTGTCTATAGTGATAGTGTGTGTATATAGTTATAGTGTGTGTCTATAGTGATAGTGTGTGTATATAGTTATAGTGTGTGTCTATAGTGATAGTGTGTGTATATAGTTATAGTGTGTGTCTATAGTGATAGTGTGTGTATATAGTTATAGTGTGTGTCTATAGTGATAGTGTGTGTATATAGTTATAGTGTGTGTCTATAGTGATAGTGTGTGTCTATAGTTATAGTGTGTGTCTATAGTGATAGTGTGTGTATATAGTTATAGTGTGTGTATATAGATAGTGTGTGTATATAGTGATAGTGTGTGTCTATAGTGATAGTGTGTGTATATAGTGATAGTGTGTGTATATAGTTATAGTGTGTGTCTATAGTGATAGTGTGTGTATATAGTTATAGTGTGTGTCTATAGTGATAGTGTGTGTATATAGTGATAGTGTGTGTCTATAGTGATAGTGTGTGTATATAGTGATAGTGTGTGTATATAGTTATAGTGTGTGTCTATAGTGATAGTGTGTG